>UELU01118733.1:14598-57944 GCA_900490025.1 Megastigmus dorsalis | reverse complement strand
CAATATAAAGTCGAGCTGATTAGAGTGAGGGTCTTGCCGAATGAGATTTGTGTCGTGGAGTCGACTCTCGCCGCTACGCGCGCTTGTTTATTAATCCCAGCGATAAATGCATTTTATCGGGGGGCAGGAGGTAAATGGCTTGAAAAGTTTGCTCTCTCTCTCTCTCTCTCTCTCTCTCTCTTGAGTTAGTACTGAGTTCCGAGGATTATGCGGATAAGAGCTGCACTAATGATGAACTTTCAAAGTACTTTTCATTAGGTATTAATTGTACAGTGACATTTCATAAAATACGATGATTCGTTTTTATGTAGATCTGATGTTCTTTAATTTTGCGTTCAAGTGAAATTGCACTTGCTTGTTTCTAGTCGATGTCCTATTGATGCTTATTGAACTAACAGCTATGGGGTCAATTTTAAATTGGGTCGCCTCGCCATCTATTGGATTAATTCATTACCAGAACATCAAAATAGAATCAATAAAAGGGTAAAACTCGCCGGGTAAAAGAGTGACATTTCAATCCAAAGATAGAGATTTAGAGATTAAATTAATAATGTAAAAGTAGACTTTTGATTAAACTGAATATTATTTCATCCGTGATGTTTCTTACAGAGGCAACATTTTTTTAAGTTATCTTGAAAATTCGTGAATTATTTGTATTGTAAAATTACATAATTAAGCAGTTATGCATTTATCTGTTGATGGTACTCGACATAACCGACCGACTGTAACAATGATTTCCCGCTAAGTGAATTATTGTTATTACCTTCACGTTAAACATTTCTTCAATATTATAAAAATAATGTTTCAATTGCTAATTATCAACCCTTCTGAAGTCTACAACAAATTATATAAAACATATAAACAGTATAATTCTGTTTAGTGCAGAACCATAGGAAACTTATAGAATGATCTATAGGAAATAAGAATGAATCTGATCTTAGTACCTGTTCATAATGCACAAAATAGAACACTAACTTATCGAAACATTAAACTGTCTCGAAATTTTATTTATATTGACTTAGAGGGTTAAAAAACCGCAGTTTTTTGGATTCAATTAAATCAAATTATTTGGATTTTGTGTTAATCAACGAATTGGAGTACATGGTATTTAATTCTCCTTTATACTTGAGCAATATTTTATAAAGTTTAAAAATATTGTAAATTAGCAGCTTAAAACTCAAAACAAATAATTATATCAATTCTAATTTAATAATTAAAATATCTGCACTAATATTATTTTATTTCAAACCTAACTTAAAGTATTGTTTATTTTCTGTATCAATTGCTTCTAAAAATATTTTTATTGGAAAATTACGATAAATATATTTCTTTTAAAATAAGTTTTTTTTTTTTGAAACATAAAATATAGTCACCCATTAAAGACATAAAATGAAAAACGTTACAAGAACGACGACTAATTAATAATGGACTAATTCTATTATTGACATAATTAGAACAGAAGTAAAAAAAGTACATAAGCTTTGTTGTGAATTCTTAAAGACTAAGAATCGCTTGCCGTTTAAGTAGAAATCTAGATGTAAGGTCAGGCGCAGGTAGACGGTAATGGACCTATCATACAAAATTATCCATGCGACGTAATTCATGTTACCATTAGCGCTAACACTCTGCTTGTAATTGAAGAGTAAATGCTCCAATTTACAGTTTATTTTTTAATGCTGACGTTATTGATTTTTAGTGCATTGTAAATGCCGCATTAGAGCGTAAAGCAGCTTCCCGCCCCCTTAGATAGATGGTAGCACTCTCTCTCTCTCTCTCTCTCTCTCTCTCTCGCCCTCACTCTCTCTCTCCCCGAGCATAAAGGCTAGCTGCGACCTACTTTCTTCCTATCCCGGCTTATCGATTGTAGCGTAAAACTTTTATATATATTATATAAAAAAAATAATGTCTCAATAGTGTCGCTTTAATGTGAGCGATAAGTCGAACTTCCTTCTCCACTTTGTTCAAATGCCATAAAAATGAAAGAATGTATCCCTTTAAATTACGTCCCGCTTGGAATTTAATGCATTGAGTAATGAAATTTCTTGATATAGCTGTATATTACAAATTGTTCAATTTTGATTAGGACGTAAATAATAATTATACAATTCGTTCGCCGAACGGCTTGTTGACAAACATATAACATATTTGTATTTCTAAGCGAATATTTCCGGTGACCTGAAAAGCAAATAATGGAAAATGGAAGAAATTAATAAAATGCACAGAGATTTTGTCGTTCCGTTTATTTCAACAATTTCATAATAACGTAATAATTGTTTAATAATAATATAATAATAATAATAATATTACAATGCGGCGATTGTGTTCTCACCAGTTATAACAGGGGATCATCATTCTCGTATATCAATCAACACGCGTTTATTATATGATAATGCCTCGAACAAGAGCCCAGCGTAGAAATATAACAAACGTGTCTTTTTTTTTAATTATTTATTTTATTACCTTTCCTTCAATATGAATTTACTATTATTAAACTAGGCTGTTCATCGAGGCGCTACGATTCTTATTAATTTTTTTTTATTATTTTCATCATCTTTAAAAGTCAAGTGAGATCGTGGCCCGCAGTCGACGAAAATCGTCGTCGTTTCCTTCAAACAGCGTCGACCAATAAATGACAGAAACGAAAAGGACGTGGTTAACCGACGTAAATCAACGTACATATCGATATTTATCGCCTAATAATTCAAATGAAATTTTGGCACTATATGTATATTATATATTTTTCATTGATTCGTCTGTTGGTTTTTGTTTTATTTATTTTATCATATGTTTTTTTTTCTCATCATATCGTGTTTTATAATCGCTATCAAGTGTGACGCGGTCGCATACTTGAAAAATTATTATCCCTATTCACGTACACGCTAATAACTACTATCATCAATGTATACAATATCTACCTTGACGATGAATTGACGCAATCTGCCGATACGACGCTCGATATTTCGTCGTCCGAAGGTGATTTTTTTTTTCCTGTATTTATCTTTAGGGAATAAAAGTTTTGGAAGAGTTTATTGTTTATTATATATTTTCATGTACAGCAGAATCTAACGCTTCCCGCTTATTCTTCTCTGTCATTCCTTGACCAGTCACCCTCGTCCGACCGTTTCGCTCCTGTTTCGCGACTGTTTTCTGTCTTTTACTCGAAATTCGTAGGTAAGTTCGGAGATATAACATGTGGGCTTAGCGTATTATTATTTTTTTTTTTTATTTTCGAGATTAGGAGACAGAGAAAGAGAGTGAGAATTCGTGTGTGACTTTTTTGTCTTTTTTTTCTGTATCAACTACAATGCGCGTGTTCGCAAACAATTTTTCGCAAACTAGCTTTGGTTTGGCTTTATCATCGTTTATCTTTTTTTTATCTTTATTGCAAATGTGGAGTTGTGAGTGCATGCACATGTATAATGACCAGGTATAAGTATTGCTTGTTTTCATCAGCGCGGTAAAAGATCTGTGTCAATCCTTACGTTATTTATGGGGAAAAATTGCGGACTGCGATTCGAAGAACTATAGCAACGCATATCATGAAAAATTCTCTTAGGCTTGCTTCGCTAAAATCTAATTTGAAAAATGATACATATAAAAAAAGACACCGATATATCGTTTTATTTTTTGTTCAAACTAGCTTAAGAATTCACTGCTCTGTGTGTACTAAATTCGTCGTTTGCTACCGTTTCTCCATTTACCCAAACACAATGCTTCTATAAATTAATCGATCAATTGTAAAGTAAGGTGTGCGTACCTCCGTGTATATACGTGTGTTTGTGTGTGTGTGTGTGTGTGTGTGTGTGTGTGTGTGTGTAGGTGTCTCTTGTCTGCATATGCATCGCCATTATTCTTCTCCACTCTGCTTCTGTCTCTGTCTCGTCTCTTCGTCACCTTTATCATCTCATCAATCAGCTACGTGACTAATTCGATTACACTTTTTTTTTTCTCTTTTGTTTATACTGATTTTATCTCTTATTAACGGTCTACCCTTTTATTATCTCTTTAAATACCTACTCGATGTACACGACTCATTAAAGTCTCGGGTGACTCGGCGAAAAATCGTTAACGGTCTCCTCTTTCCCATTGTTTGCAGTGGAATTTCATTTATGCGCGAAGTGCATGGTATCTCGTATGTTCACGCGTGAAATCAAAAGAGCCGAATATTCCACTTTTGAACAGCAGCTTTCCCGGTAAGAGACGCATAAAGATCGATCGACGAATCACCTCCGAGTGCTTCTTACACCAAAATTCGATCCCACTTTACTTCAATTGTACAGCCTCTTTGCCATTTCTCTCACACGATTGTTTATTTAAACCACGGAGTGTTCTGCGCGCATTTTTTAATCATTTTTTTATCGTTTAGTGTTTATTTTTTTTTATTACTTCATTAGTTTAGTTTAGTGTTTATACGAGTACGAGTTTAGCGTTCAATAGTTTAAATATGTATAGATTATGTTTAGCGGTACACGTTTAATAGTTTCGTTTTTTAATAACGCTTTATAAGCTTTCGTCGAAAGAGAGTTTAGCTTTAGTTTATGCTTTGTTTTCGCTAGAGAATATCATCGCTAAGTCGATAATAAAGGGCAACGCGGAGCTCACGATTGTTTTTCTCGATGACGCGTTATTTTCTTGTGTGTTTTTTTTTATCTTCTTTATTTTGCTTACTCTGCTGCTGCTTTTCGCACATTGATTTTTATTCAGATCGACAGGTTTCTCTGCGAATTGGAAGAAAAAGGAGAAAAGACGCTCGCGTGGGAATATAGAATAAATTTGTTCGTAAGCCCGAGAAAATCACTAAATTTCAGTAAAAATCTTGCGAATGAAAAATATTCAGCTCGTTCATTATTTGCGTGTGTGTATATTATGTAAGCAATGTAATTCATTCGATTGCTAAAATCAATGAGCACCGATTGAATTTCTCATCAGTTTTCCTGGTTCCTGGCTTATATACTGCTTAGCTGGACACTAATGAATTAATCAATCAATCAATCAATCAAACAATCAGTCGCCTGTTGAAAATTATGCAAGATTTGGCACTCGAACACATACACTTTTGCCATTAAAAATCGATTCCCCTTTACATTTAGCCGGTAAAGGCTTGACTGATATACAAAAACTCGCACGTCATGGAAAAAGCAAACATCTCCGCATGCTCCCTTAAATAATTAATTATTTATTATTTTTATTTTATCGTGTATCAACAACGTGTTTGTTCAGTGTGTTTGCGTCTGTGTAGAATTGTGTTTATTACGTTTTCTTTTTTATATATTTTTCTTTTATATAGTATAATTTATTTCCATTTGTTTAAATTCTCCTTCCCAAATCAGTGAAAAAACCATGAATGCTTGCAAATTTTAAGACGCTTAAAAAATGCAATTTGGCAATAGACTGTACAAAACTCGTTAATTTATCGTTAAAAATGTATTCATCGGGGAGATATTAATTGCGGGTTAAAATTCTTAAATGTGTATTTCCCTTTGTAAAATATTCGAAGTAAAAAGTAGTAAGATCTTTATACGTTTTACCACTGATTCTGGAGCGACTAAATAGCTTTCCTCATTGAAAAAATTTGAAAAATTCGCGTGGGAATCGTAAACCTAGCTAGGCAACCTTTTTTCTACCGACCATCTTCATCTTTTTTTACTGCTTAAATATTACTTCTTATTTTTGTAGTACAGTATTTAATCGTATTAATAGTAATAATAATCATCGTTATCTCGTCTGTCCTTTCGCAAGTGTTACACTCCACTTTTGAGATCGAAATTCGAAATTCGTATTCATTTTATTTTGTTTGTTACGCGATACTTCATCTACTTGTTTTTTTTTTTATTTCTTTAATTATTTCCTTTTAATTAATTGATTATTCAATTAATATAATAATTTTATTTATTATTTATCGTAGTTATTTTTTTTATTTCATTTATCCTTTTAACATCATTAACAACATTTTTTTCTTCGCTTTAATTAGCTCGCAACTTTAATACTTATTTAAGAGTTAACGTGATTGGTTGTCGCGTCTGCAAATTGCTGAAGTCGCGCAAGCGCGCGCCACGAAAAGTCTCTCTCGTTTATTTGTTATCGATAAATAAGTTAAAAATTTCTCCTCGCGCACCGTCATGTCTCATCTGCGAAATCGACGAGCCTAATCGAAGATCGTTTTTCGCACAAGGCTCTCTCTCTCTCTCTCTCTCGATTTGAATTAATGGCGCGGCGAGCCTCGCCCGAAAGACCTTCGAATCAATTGCAGTATTTTTTTTCTTTTATTATATTTAAATTTAGAAAAAAGCCTCTTAACGTAGATTTTGATTTATTTTTTACGTTTATAAAATTTCCCTTACCGTTAAAATACACTTAGACAATTCAACGATTACAATAGAAGATTCGAATAGGTAACATAACCTTTTTATAACTCACTTACACCGATAGTTAATTCCAATAGTTTCTCTGAAAAAAGGACTGTTTTTCTTTTCTTTTTATCATAACGCGAAATCATCGTTTTCAGATACATGCGCGCATACTTGACGCAGATCCTCAACGTTGTTTTATTTTATTTTGTTTTCTCTTCACCCGCCTCGAACGATCAACGATAAGCTACACGCGAATCTCGTCGCTTAAATCTCCCTGTTTGTATTTTATTTATTTAATATCTCGGTTTTTTCTTGGAGTATCCCGTCGCTCTGTCTCCGTAACCACACCCTCTACGAGTTATATTTTCCCTTTTTTCTTCATTTTTGTTTTAAGTGGACATTACTTGTGAAGAGGAAGAGGAGGAAGAAAACTGGAATTTGCGCACGATACGAATTTATACACGATACAAATATGTGTGAGAGTGTGTGTGTGTGTTTCGACCCGGTGAACAAAAATAACCGTGCGAATTATATATATTATACGAATTTCTCGGCGTCGAATGAAGTCGCGGCGAAGTCTGTCAACAATGGTTTAAGCCCCGTATGTATTAACGATTAACGAGTATATACGCATCAATATAGACATATGGAAAATCAACGCGATTACTCATGAGTCGGCTGCGTAAGGTAATAATGTTTCCTTGCTTTCTTTCAACAATGAACAATGGTGGCAACAACACAAAAAGCGTTAACGGTACACAAAATTGCGTGGAGTGAGAAAGATTATTGCGAAATATATTTTCAATCGAGGATAATGCTGATTAATTCATTATCGACGATCCCTTAATTACTCTCGGAAGTTTTCTCCGTTTTTTTTTTTTCATATTCGACTATTACGTATGATCATAAAAACTCCGCCTCTAAGGGACGATTGCTCGCTTAGCCTAGTTTTGTTTTAAAGAGAGAATCGTGATTCATAATACGCGCTATGTATGTATCTGTGTATGTATAATATGTATAGTTTTTTCTGTTTACTTATTTATTTATATTATTTATATGTATATTATTTATATCGTCATCGCCATCGGCATCGTTATTCATCAACAACATCATCATCGTCGACGCTGCATTTATTTACGACGCAAACCACGTATAATCGTAGTATAAATCCCGTTCTCTCTTTCGCTCGCTGGCAATTTTTTTTTGTTCACTCTCTCTCGTCGTTAAATATTCTCTTTATTATTTTATATTCACTCCAAAACACCTCCTCCGCTTCACCGCGAATTGTTCTTTAACATTTGTTTTCGTCTCGCCTTCTATACTTTATAACGTATATATGAATATACTAATGATATTTAAATACGTACGGATTAATAAAATTCACTGGCATATTTGAATCACCTTGGCAGTTCATATTTTGTGTTATTCGAGAAAGTTTACATATTTCATGTGTGCGCTTTGATGCTCCTTCCAGTTCGCGTGACTTTTCCTTATTTTTATTTTTTTTTTTACTTGTGTTTTTGACCTGTGTTTATGAATATACGTGTATCAGTGTGCGGCGCACGTTTTTTTTCTCGTATTGTTTTCTGTATTCTTTTTTTTTTTCATTTTTCTCTTTTTGTTTGAGCAAGTGACACGCCTACAACGTGAGAGCCGAAATATGTATGATTGAATTCTGAATTTGTATTGGCAATTTTTTTTTTAGTTTTTTTAGTTTTTTTTTTTTCGTTTCTCGAATCACATGTTTACGTTGAAGTAAAAAGTTACGATTTTCGTCCGATCGAGGTGTACCCGAAAATTTTCTGAGACAGTATTTTTCCAATTGCGTTCGAGATGGGCAAAAACTTGCTCCCTCGGCGTGCCAACAATATAGTTATTCGATTCGATATCGAGTTTTGAAACACGCAGAAAATTTAGCACAACAATATTCAATTGTACGCGTGATTCCCTTTCAAATTGAACGTCTCATTATCAAGTCGCTAAGGCGTTGTCGTGTACTACGATTCAGAGCTTTATATAATAAGACAAATGATAGAGTTCATATATTTTCTTTTCTCCTGGCCTTGCACAACACAAGGATACGATGAAACAAAGTTCAACTCTATCCCTCGTCTCGTTCTTATTCGCGCATCGTCACGCTATCTTCCTTTTCACTGACACACTGTAAAACACGGAGAATCGTCTTCGCGAAATCCCGTAAAGAGCGTTTTCCGTCTTCTTCACGATTTTTGGGTCAATATAATATCTCTCTTCCTCTTCTTCTTCTTCTTCTTCTTCTTCTTCTTCTTCTCTCGATCCTCTTCGTGTCCCCCACACTGTATAATTCACATCACCCACCAGCTCCCGTGGATTTGATTTGCTACATTTCGTGATTTCATTTGTTACTCCTTTGTTTCATTGTTATAGCGTTAAAATGCGGCTCGCGGCTGCGCGAGCATGTTTAAAAAACCCAAAGCAATCGACTGAGGTATAACGAAAAGCGACATTAGTTTGCCAGCTCCCCTAGTTGAACAGCAGCAACAACAGCGGCGATCGTGCATACAGCATAGAGCCGTGGTGCACTTTCTGCGTCTACGTCTCCTCCTTCTTCCTCGTGAGGGGCTCGAAAATCACGTGACAATGATGTGTGGTGCCGAGAAGAGGACGGTGATGGTGGCGATTATCGTGAACAGAGTAAAAACGATTAGGCACAATCTGTCAATCACCATCGCAGCGAATTTCCAGTCGTTGGTAATCTTCGTCTGAACCTCGTTGTCCTTCAGTTGATCCGTGATTATCTGGAAAGGAAGATGGCAGAGTGTCAGTCATTTTTGACGATAAAATTTACATTGGCCTATAATATTATAATATGGGTTTATCTTTGCTAGGTGGAGGTGCAATGTCGTTAATGTATACGATGGGCTTCGTACATACACTGCTCAATTAATTCTGTCAGAACAGAGATTCAAAGTATTCGAAATTCTAGTCTAATTTATATATGTATATAACTATTAATTTTATTCTTTTTATACTAATTATACTTTTGGTTAATACCAATTGTTGCTAATAATTTTCTCCGTTAATGTCTTATTAACAGATATTACATTATGTTATCAACATGGTATTAAACTATTGTCTTACTATTAACTAGATCGACGCGAATCAACGAGCAAGAAAATATTAGTATATTCTCATACTCTTCCAAGAAAAATGCGGTACCAATTAAAGTAATGCAATATTAAATTCAAAACTAACTTTAAATACACTTAAACATCCGAATGTACATCCAATTTTTAACAGTTTCGGAGTGCAATAAAAGGATTAAAAATTAAATTCAATTTTCATCGAGGAGATACACAACGTGTAAATTGAATTTTTGGAAAGAATCCAAAAACTATATACCCAACAGAATTCGGTGTATCGCAAATTGGACGAAGACCAAAAAGACATTGTAATAAATTAAATATGAACAGATCAATCAAGTCTCAAACATAAAATATAACAGTTCGTTTGCTCAACCTTAATATCAATCAGTAGATGCAGGCCGTAGAAAGAAAAAGTTTAAAAATATATTTTCCACCTGTAAAACTAGCAAAGATTCTAAATCGATCGACTGGCCCCAGCGATGAATCATTCCGTCGTGGCCTTTTTTGTTCTCTAAAGATTGGCCTGAAAAATTTTTCCCTAATTCCCTCGTATACGAGGCCACCAAAAAAAATGGTGGGGCAGGGGATAGCTAATGCTGTTCTGCAGCGTACAAGTGCAGCGCAAACCGAAAACTTTGTGCTTTGTTCCGCTGACTCGTGGAAAATGACGAGCTCGCGCTTACCCTACCCGGGGGGATCGCCTTGCGAATGTTTGTGCAGGATTATTAGCCTCGCATTCGCCAAGTCAAACATACTCGAAAAACTCGGCAGAGCAAAACTCAGGGTCGTATTAAAGCCTATTCCTTCGCTTCTCCCCCTCCCTCCCACCCTTTCTCATCCGCTCCCTTATTGCGATTAGGAAGGAATGCGGAGAATGCGTTATTGAGCGAATTTGCAAAATTATTTTTCCACCGAGCCTAAGTGGGATATGAATTTTTCATCTTTAGCTTTGGGCGCGTGTATAGCAGTGGAAAAAGGGACCGCGAGCGCATCGAGTGCGAATTTCATATTAACATTCGCAAATTCTCTGGAGCTGGAGAAATTTAATTTTGGGGATAAACGAAGAATTGAATTTTCGATACGATGAATGCAAATTACTTCATGCGAATGAATATTTCACCAGTGATAAAAGGCAATTTATATCGCAATACCGAATGCCATGAAGAATTCAACTAAGGACGATTTTTCAATTTTACTTTTAGATTTGGAGAGAGTAGGTACCCAACCCATCGCCTGCTACACTTCGTTATACACACTCCATTGACGATGGCCATATAATCATTCATTTATAACAGATTTAATAACTGTCAGCGCAAAATATTATGAGCTTGATCGAATGATTTTGAATCACTAATCACTTGAGATAGAGTTTAATCGAGTATGCAAAGCGTATTCCAATATAATGGAATAGTTGCCAAAAATAGCGGAAAATCAGTGCAAATACAAATAAATCGACTAATTACGTCGGAGCGTCGAGCGTAAATCGAGGCCGGTTATACAATCCCCTGTATTTGCTTTAATTTTTGGCACTGCCAGTCGGAGAGATGACAGTTTAATGATTAATAGCTGGTAACGCGCTCGCGCCTCCGCGCCGTGCGCGCACACACACACACAGAGCAAATGCACAATAGAAACCTAATTATGTAAAACGGCTCGAACGAGTCGAGGACGCCTCGCCCTAAAATCGAGGGCTTCGAGTGTATACATACACGTCGAATTATAAAATTATGAGAGCCTAGTCAGACAGAGATTGAGTGCATTCGAGTGTTACATTTAGATTGGGTAATTGGACAGAAAGTGTGTGGACCATCGCGCGGCAGTCAATGTTACGGTGTGTTCTCGACAAGATTGCATTCGGGATTACATTATAAGCGCATTGACGAGCGGCCAGTGATTTCGATTTCTATGGAATATTAGTATTATCGCCTAGAGCGTGAAAACGAGATTATACCCCAAAATATCATTGATTATTGGGAAAACATTCTAATTATTGCAACTATTGCGCGCGACTGAAATCCTCGTCAATCGAATTCAAGATAGCACTGACGCTTGTTCCCGTGAAATGATGTTACACGCATATGGAGTGGGTAGTTCAGTTGTATTGTCCTTTAGATACCTTTCATCCTAACTTATTTTTCAATATTCATGTCAATCCTGATATTCTATATAGCGAATAGTTATGTAAAGGTCGTAGTTTCTGATCCGTTGAGGTTTCTTGACTAATTATTTTATCACCAAAATTACAAAATACTATATATCTCTCCGATTCTCTTTTCTATGAATTAGGATTCAATATATTTTCTAGGTGTTTTTAGTGTTATATGAGTTAAATTACTCTAAAAAATAATAAATAACAACAGTCAATATTCATAGTAAATCTATTTCTGATCACTCCATCTTTTTAATAATAGACACAAAAATTATTCGCAGAATTTGAATTGCGGCTTTAAAATAAAATAAAATATTATGTACAGACTTTAATATTAAAGTACAATATTTATTTTAAGAATAATCAGGTATACCGGCCTGATTAGAAACTCATACGCCCTTCGCGATATATATTATTCGCTTTTTAATCCTTTTTTCTGTAGTGCCATATTTACATATCAAAAAATAACTTTTTATCGATTAAATAAGTAATTTTCAATGATTCAAAAAATCACGCTACTTGTGCCCATCTACTCTGAATTCCGCGGTGTCAAAATAGAACGCGTCAATTTATGACGTACCGGCCCAAGCTCAACTAAGTATAGCTAATCATTTACATCGTAATAATTTGACGGTGAAACAAAGTAAAAAGTGTAGTAACCGTCGATTCCCTTGACCAAGACCAAAATCACAGTCGCGAACGATTGTTCGTTTGAGCCAATGAACCGCCACGACTATAGAGGACCTAGGAGAGTAGATTAAATATAGTCACCTTGATTTCTTTGAGGATAAGAATGAGCTCGTAGCGGGCGCAGAAGCAGGCGCTCTGTAGTATCGTCTCGACCTGGGGTCCGCCGGTCGCGTCCTGTGGATGCGCGTGATGGTGGGGCGTGTGGCCGAGTTGGTGTCCAGCTGCCGGAGGCGGGGGCGGATAGGACGAGTGGGCCAGGGGCGTCTGGTGCTGATGATGGGGCGTCGTCGTCGCCGTGTGCGGATGATGATGGTGATGGGGTGTCGCGTGGACGTGGCCGTGGTGATGGGGCCCAGGTGTACTGTACACGTTGTTCAGCAGATTGTTGTGGGACGCGAGGGCGTTGTCCTCGAGGTCGAGCACGTTCGCCAGTAGGGACTTGCTCTGGTGCAGCTCCAGATCGCCGTAAGCCTTGCTCGTGCCTGTTGGGACACGCACATACACAAGCGGACCGTTATGTAGCAACTAATACTAGTACCTTTATGAGTAGCAAATTTTCAAAAAGCAGTGATGAAGTGAACAATAAAGGTAGATCAATATTTAATGCAAGCAAGGCTTTGGATGTTCCTTGTGGCTACACTGCATTCTCGAGTAAAGGGAAAATTTCCTACTGTTACTCGCCCAGGGCCTCCTACGGTTTTAAGTCAAGTTGATGAAAAAGTCTTGGTAAAGTGGTGTTTTAAAGTGATAAAACAAGGTTTCCCGGTTTCAAAGGAAATATTGTTAAATTTAGTGCAACATTTTGTGGTAAAAACAGGAAAAGACACTGCACCATTCACCAACGGAAGACCTTCTCTGACGAGTAACGTTCTGACGAGTGACCTTCTCACTGGTATAAAGCATTTTTAAAGAGGAATCCTCTTGAAGAAGAAAAAAGAATTAAAGCTTTATTTTTAAGTAGAAAACCATTGAGTAACGTTGTTACGAACTAAACTTTGTTTTATTCTTAAATTTTTATTTAGCATTAATACTTGTTGATCTCAATTGATGTTCCTGTAATTTCTGTGTCCGAGAGATTGTAAAAAATTATAGTTAACTTAACAGTAATTTAATCACGTTTATTATTATATTTATTTCTGTTTTATATTAGTAAAATTATATAATTTTAATAAAAGTATAATTTCTGTCAAAAAAAACTATAAATAACTTGTCAAAAAAAGTAAAACTTAACATAACCCTTAACCTAAAACGATAATTTTCGGAGCTATCGAGAATTGGCTCTGTCGACTATCAACAACTGCTCCCAACCTTAAATTGACTATCGACAATTGCTACATCGCGTTTTTTTTCAACATCAATTTTAAAATAAATATGCGGTCATTTTTATTCTTGTTTTTTTTTATTTAATTAAATAAGACCCTTCTTTAATTAATGAAATTTTTCTTATCACTCATTTACAAAATATTACTGAATAAAATGCTTAATAAGTCGACACTTTCCTTATGCTATCGAGAATCGGGTCAACTACCTTATATGTTTGATGAAACTTTATTTTGATTTTGCTTTTTGGAAATTGTACTCCGAAGGCAAGTATGGCAATTTAAATACTTTAATGAGTTTGTTGTAAAGGCGTGATTCTCACGTCTGAAGAACTAGGAAAGAGTGTACGAGATAATTTAAGTCTTAGCAAGATATATCAGTAGCTTTAAAAAGTATTGAAACAATTGTATTTATTTAGGTAAAATAAAAACAATGTAGATTATTATTATGTATGCACGGCGGTAATCTATCGTGTAAAATTTGTTTCATTATATAAATCTGAAATAGAACAGTCTTCAATTCAATTATAACTAATACAGAATTTTACATATTTTTAAGAATAGTATTTCAATGTATAGATTATCTGACAATGTATGCACTATCTTTATATTTAAGTTTTGCACTGGAATACTTTAATCGTAAATCGTGTCTTTGTAATTTAAATTTACCGTTTTACATTCGACGTTCGAATTAGCATTTAGACAGAGTTTGTCACAAAAATCGTATAAAATGCAAATGTAGTATTGAATCAATAAATTCTGATTTTTAAAGTTGATTCCACTTTAAATTAAGTATCAAAAATACGAAAAAAAAACGTTTCCAAGCTACAATTCGTAATGCATAGGGCACCACGTTCTTAATCGAGTTTTCTGTTTCATTGAGTATAGAAAAGAATAATCTAACTTTTAATCAGAAGCTCCTTTTGTAAATAATACATATGCATCGTAAGAATTCAATTATCTAGTTGCAAAGTGTTAGTTTCTTCATAAGATATTTTACATTACAATTTGAATTATGAACGCTTTTAATTAAAGTGTAAATTTCTTCTACTTAATCGCAAAATAATTTTAATTACATTACGGTTAGTTTAGATAAAGTTTTAGTAAAATTACATCATCAACAAATTGGACTATAATTACTATACGATAAAGAGTTAAGTACTACTTTATATTATATCCTGTAAAAGGGGTTGTGAAATAATTAAGATATAAATTGTAATTCGATACGAATACAATATATAAGAAGTTAATCTATACGAAGAAATAATATAAATATTATATTTTCAATTCGTCTAACTACGTATTACAAACAATGTCATTTTTTTTGTCTTCACATAATTAATTCACATAACAACAACCGATTCCTAGCCAAGACTTTCATCCCTCATTTTACACACGCAAATAAGCTGAAAATTGTTTATGTTTTCAATAAAATTAATTTGATTTCACAAAGCGATTATCCACTCGAGTAAGCGCACAAAGGCCAAATGTATTTCACTGTAGCCAGGGATATTTTTTTCAAGAAAACTAACTCTTTCATCCCAATTGAGAATGTACTAAAGATTAAATACTGCTTTGATCTTCGAGCTTAAGCTATTGAGAGAAATTCGGAGAAAAGATATAGGGGTTTGGGCGGAGAGAATCTATCGGTCCTTTCATCGATCACGAACAGATGCGGGATGTGTTTTATGCCCGTAGAAAGGTTATTCAGTGATTCGAGAAATCCATTAGACTTCCGTTCGTTTATCTCATTCACTGCCTTAAAAAGCCATTGCGATATGAAAGCCACAATCTTGATTCTCAGATATATAAACGGACTGGTTGTATAATCGGAGGCTATTATCTTTAATCAATTCATTGTATCGTTATGTCTTTTCATCAATATCAAACAAAGACGAAGCGGTTTTCTTAGGTGAGCTTTCGCTAATGCTGGAGCTTAGCTTGAAAGCTACTTTTTTGGGAAACTCATTCCCATTGCTTGCAAAAGTTTTGAGATCGCGAACAATAACGAATGAACCGTAAGTGAATTTTACATAGAGATAATATTAGTTTAAAAATAGAACAATCCTAATTTATACATTGTGAGAACCTTATATCAAGATTCAAATTGTTTAGAACATGTCCCTTAAAATAACTAAAACTTACGTTTATCAAATTACAAAAACACCATCTCTGTTCGTTTAATTCTTATTAATAAAGCTTACCAGTTACTGGAGAAGGTTTCTGAGATTTTTGCGTAGGTTCGTCATCATCGGGAATCGGCCTTGACATTCGCAATATGCAAGGCAGCCAATCTAGGAAGACGACTCTCACCTACAAGCAGAAAATAAGCGCGTTATTAAAAGAATCGTCTGGATTCTTATTGCAACCGCGGCATTGCGTTACAATATTAAAAAAAATAAGAATCAATTTCAATTAGCAGCATATCGACATACCCAGTCGGACATCTCGTGGGTGTCGGAGTTACGATGGTGATAATTCAATATAAGAATTGTGCTGACCACACTGCTGGCCACCATGAACATTATACAATTGAAGTACGTCCCTTTAATTAAATTATAAATTTAGTACACAGCTTACCTAATCGCTAAATGATTGTTTAGTTTACGCGTACAAACATAATCAACTAAATATATTCTATTATAAAGATGTATGATTGTTATTAATATCGACTAGTCATTCTCATTGTTTGAATGATTATCCGAATAATACTTTATACAAATAATTTAGATTTAATTTCGGTTTCCGTTGAAAATTGAAGTATAATTATAACTTATAAATTGAATTATAACTTTGTTGGCGTTGATTTAATGAGTTGTTAACAAATTCTAATTGTTTTTCTTTCGTACTTTCTACAAAATTTTTAACAGCTACTTTACAAATCATATAAACGCATGAATCTCACTTTTGTTTCTCTCAAAAAATATTCATAAAAACAAAAGATATATAGTTTATTATAGAATAAAATAAATTTGTAAAAAAATTTAACCTTTTGTACTAAGCACCGGTAAGGAATTATGCATCGATTAAATTAGAAGTACACCGATTGATTTTTCTTTATTTCAAAACTCCATCTATTTTAGAGATATCCGCGCATTTTTTTTAAATAAAATTTTTTGCACGCTAAAACGATAATATGATTTTCCAGAGTTAATTGTTTATTTCTGTCAGATCCGTAATTTTCTTTTTTTAGAAATTATACTTTAAACGTATTTCCAGTCCATTCCAATTTAGGAAAATACTAAATGAAAAAGTAACACGAGGCCGGTTCAACGTGCTATAAATAATGTAACTTGATATATTTATAATCGCATGGATTTATGAGTATGTTAATTAGCTTGTCATCGCTACTTATTTATAGTATACCTAAAAGCGGTACGGCATCGGAGGTCGCAGGCATCGTTTCCGCCACCATATTAAGGAACACCGTGAGAGACAAAAGGATTGTTACTCCTGTAATGGACAATGATAACAACCATTATGAATCAATGATGGTACTGTGATATGAATAGGGAACGTGTAAATGTGCTAAGATTTATTATTCACCAAGAGAGAGTTTTTCGCCGGAATCCGGTGGCAATGTGAAGCCCAAAACGGCCATACTGGCGATCAAAACGCATGGCACGATGAGATTAAAGAAATAATAAAGCGTTCGCCTTCTTATTATAACGACGAACGTAATATCAATATACGGCTCCGGACAACAATTGTAATAAATTTCATTCCTCTTTCCAGGCACACCTGCAAGGATAATGGACTCTTATTCAGGATTTACTCGTGAGGGTTATAAGTAGCCTTTATTGTGTTATATCATAAGCAGGAATTAGGTGGTACTAAAAAATACATGTTCTAAAAGAGTTTGGTTTATAACCCCATAAAGTGGGTGGAACAAAAACACGAAAATTCACTATCTTTTAAGGACCCGAGGCAGTAAATAAAACAAGCGGTGAATGCTTAACCTTTAGAGGCCCGGGATACGTCATTTGGCATAAGGCCACTGACCTCCAAACATTTGACATCAATTCAGACCTTTATCATATGCTTCAGATCACTTTTCTATAGAAACAACCTGTTTTTAAATTCCTTAAGTGCCGGTCCTCTAAAGGTTATTGATTATTGTTTTTATTATAATTAATTCTAGTCATCTTTTATAACAAAGTGCCGGCCTTCTAAAGGTTAAAGAGACCGTCGCCTCTCAGGGGAACGATATCGGATAATGGAATCTTTACAGCTTGGATTACTCCGATTTCATTTCAGCCGAAAATAGTATGAGGTGAGTTTATACACATAGTGGTTAATTTAGATTATTCGATTTTCACTGGCAGTAGTTCTAATAATCATTTAAAACGTAGTATTATCTGATTGGAAAAAAAACTTTCGTGTCTGAATTCCTCCTTTCTTGCGGATAGGCAATAGAATGAAGTAAAATCAAAATTTCTTTCTTTTACGTGAGTTCTAATACTCTACATTCATTGATCTTTTATTTAATAAAATATTGCAACAATAATAACAAAAATAGTAAACTAGTTATAAGCCAAACTTTTTAAAATGCTTTTTGAGCATCACTTTAGAAACAGATAAAATTTATATTAAAAAAATGTAATTTAACTTATTTTGACTTGTATCTTTGCTTAGAAATTAGACTTTAATATGTGTTACGAAAAACTTAATTTATTACAGGTATTTTCGAAATGAATCTAAAAAGATTCATTCTGTCGTATAAAGTAAAACTCTTGACTTTCATTTAAATTGCATTGTAGAAACGTTTTGTTTTACTTTACACGACAGAGCACTGCATTTTCAAATTTTGGATGTAACAATGAAAAATGGAGTAGGATAATTAAAAAACTAGATTTGTAACAGTAGCAACATTACCTAAAAGATCCCACTCGCCATTCGTAATAAAGCTGCTAATATCACCACCGGCCTCGTCTTGTAGCTGGAGATCCAACTATAATGAAAATTCAAATTAAAAAAGAAATGCCGCTATTTAATTAGAAATGCAGCCTGACAAATCTTTGAATAATTGCAGCATGATACATTTTTTGTCTGTCTTGTACATTTTTTAAAATTATTTTTTATGAAATTTATCCCTGAGAAGTTGTAGATATAAAAAGTAATTTTTCTTGATTATTTGTAAATTGGTTTTTTGCGTTTATTCATTTCAACGTTGATTGTTTCAAGAATAAATTAAAAAAAACCCTAGCAGAAAATTTTAATATACCGGCTAGAATCCGCTTAACGTTTCTACAGCGAAGTGAATGAAATTTTGATACAAAAATTGTATAAACGATGAAAACGCTATATGTTTCCCAAAGGGATAACTAATTTATCCAAGTCTAAATAAATTGTAAAAGAAAAACGCACCTGAAAGCCGTCGTAGGTCCAGGAACCGAACTTCATTTCGCAGCGCTGATCGTCGAATGGAAACCAGGTGATGTCGATCTTGCAGGTGCTCTTGAAAATGCCCGGCGGCACGTACAGACACGTGCCGTTCTCTTTGACCACGACGTTAGTCGGATATGTGCCGTCGAAGCCCTCATCGGCGCTGCGGCAGAGTAAAAACAACACCACACGTCAAACTATCTTACTGATTGGATATCCTTGATTGCGCGGCTTGTCTGTATAAATACGGAAGTGCTGAGAAAGGGGGAGCTTATGTGTCTAGGTGTGCGAGTGTCTGCACGAGAAGAGAGAAACCTAACTAACTGTGTTTATACGGCTGATTTAACACGGTACGTTGATTCCGATTTTTACGGACGATATAACACTTTTTATTGGCCGTTCTTTCGCCAGCTTGATTTTTAATATAAGTAAACAGGATTGTGTGCCATTTTTCGCGATTATATACGTGATTTCCGTTGCTCATTAAAAAAATGTTCGTTGATGTGCACTTTTAAGACTCTTTCTATATCGACGAATTTCAGTTTATATTTGGTGGAGGTGCAATGTTTTCTTTTTTCGGAAGTTCAATTGGGAACGCAATTTTTTTTTTATTCAGAATAGCGGAGAAAACGTGATCGTGCTATAAAAATGTATATCCATAAGCAGTGTATGAAAATAGACGCTTCCGAGCAGATATGTGCCTTGTAATATTCAGTGTACTGCATATTATAAGACAAACTTCCCTGCAACACAACGAAATTTTGATGGAATTTAGAAGATTGAACTTTTCCGTAAGAGCTCCGAAAATTGATCTCCATTATTCTTAATGCTGTTCTGCAGCATGTAGCCATCTTATGTGTACCCACTTATTTTACGAGACTCAATATTAATTCTTTAATATCGCTGCATGTTGAAAATTATTCTTTGAGAGTATGAAACTTTTCTTACACACTCAAGCTTTTACTTTGATATTTCTCAAGATAAATTTTCTTTGCCCGTTATATGCGCGTCAGCAAGTAAATTTAATCATTTTTGATCTTTATTCTTCCAATAAATACAGAATATCCTATTGAAAGTATAATTAATTTATATCAAATTTGTATTTCATGTATAAATTAATACACTTTAGTATATCTACATCAATATAGTATATTAAAATTTTAAAATTGCAAATGTAATCGTTAAATGTCAGGATCCTAAAAATATTCTGAATTCTAATCCCAGAAATTCCAGGAAAGGTTCAACGGACCGAAAAAAAACTATTTTTCATACTTGAATTTACGATGAAAGGTAAAGAATTAAAATTTTCATATTTCTCTTTCGTACATATCATGAAATTCAAACGTCTGCTAAAGAAAATCTTCCAACTTCCGTGAAATTGAATCTTACAAAAAAAGAATTCGATAAATACAAGATACCGTCACATTCTATTCTCCTGCGAACTGCGATGTTATTTTCCTAGACCCATACTACTTTTCGGCTGTAAACAATCAAATTTCTCTAGACGATGGCGCACCAGGAGCCCTTATCGCCAGATAAAAATTGACTTTGTTATCTTCGAAGCGAATACTATTTTCCGCGCCTGCACACGGGAATTCCCGTCATCGAAGAAAGTAATGGGCTGGCCCGCAATTTGAACCGCGGAGAAATTCGCGCGCCACGCCAAGAATTAATCGCGCGCCGCCTGGGTTTGTAAAAAGCGGCAACCTCCGAGCTGCAGCACCAAAACGAATAGCCGCGATTTGTAATAATAATCGTAAGAATACAATAAAGTCGTGAGCGTTATTAAAGCGCGGCGCGTTGCGGACCAAGATAACCGTAAAGTCATTTAGAACGGGGGGGTAGGGGTAGGGGAGCGCCGAGCATCGTAATTAATCGAGGCCTCCACCCCGCGCGAGAAAACTCTTTATTAAACTTTTCCAGACAATTAAGCGCCCACTTCTTTCTGCGGATGGTAAGTGATTTCTCTTACTCTCGTCTTCCCCCGTGCGTACTTTTTAAGTTACCCGTGGCCCTCGCAGCCGCTCCTTTCCCCTCCTTATTCCCGAGGAAATCTACTTAAACTCGACTGCGAGGATATTTCCCTCGTCCCGTTTCCTTTGAGTTTTGTTTTGCGCGCCGTGGCGGTGGAAAGAGACGAGTCACGCAGCGCAAGCAGCGCCTGTTCGAGACAGCTCCGCGGAGCCAACTTTTCCTCTTCGTTCCTGCTCTCTCCCCCCCGCGCTCCTTCTATACCTTTAGGCTGAGTCTACATTTGTGTGGTGAAGCGAACGTACCGCGCTTATATATATAGGGTTGAAGAGAGAAACTTGCTACATTACGGAGGTGTGTGTGTGTGTGTGTGTGCGGAGCTTTGTTAAAAAAATTGTTTGTGCATCGGGCGAACGTTTTAACGAAGTTTCGCGGAAAAAATCCGAGGGAAAAAGGTTGGAGAATGTGCTTTGTGAGCTATTTTCTTAATTACGGTATGGAATCTTGGATGCGCCCGAGTCTGATATAATGTAAAATTTTCTTTTAAAGGGGGATGCTGACTGTAGAAGAACAAAATGCAATGGTTAGAGGGAAGGTACAAAACCAGTCTCATTATTTAAAGGATAGAAAAATATTGAATGTAAAAACATTGATCTCTTTACGGACCAGTTAAAAGAATTAGTTGAATCTCAGTGTCTTGCTGTATTTTTCTGTTTTTGCTTCCACTGATTAAATTAGTCCAAGTACCGTGCTAGTCAAGATCTAATTAAAATTATCAATACGATAAAAAGATTAGATCTATATATATATATATATATACATATTTATAGAATAATGCGACATTATAAATAAAAACTTAATCCTTTTACTTGTTAAATATATTTTTTGTATTAAAATTTGTAAAAAGTATTCATTTGATTTGTAATGCTATCTTTCTTATAACTACACAACTGTATCTTCTCAAAAAGGTCGGCAACTACATATTTCTCTTGTTTTTAATAATTCTACAAAGAAATGTTTCTGTCAGCTTTTTATTTTAACTCGTCCATTTTAAAATATGCATAATCTTTTATTTTCTTGACTTGCTTCTACATGTTCCGTATTAATTAGATCACATATGTAATGAGATTTCTTTTAAAAATAATATATATAAGATATGCTCCAATATTGTCAGTACAAGTATATCGATACAAATATTCTTTAGCTCTCATTACAGATAAAAAATGTAATATTAATCTTAAATTAATAATCGTCTTCCAAAAAACTAGGTATTATTTGAAATATTTTTCTGTAAACATCTTATTTTAGGTGTTATCGACGCAAATGATTTTCAGCTCGATCCTTTAAAAATTTCCAATAATAAAGCACAACACACTTTCTTCGTACCCATATTAAAATTGGTTATTCGCTTCGCGAGGGTTTTCTCAAATGGCAAATCTCACCTTTCAACCATACACGCGTATCAGTTTGTTTACAGCAATCGACATTGTGGGTGCGGCTTTAGCCACATCCCCTTGAGCCCACTTTCTTTGTGCGCTTCCTAAGGCATGCGGTATAGGTATACACAAGTCGAAGAAGAGAGCGAGAGAGAGAGAGGAAGAAGTACGCGAGGGCGCGCACGTGAAAATTTTTGCAGGGCGCGCTAAAATTCGTCATTGGAAAGTCGGCGCACGTCTAAGCGGCATTTCGGCGGCGGCAGCAGCAGCAGCAGC
Organism: Megastigmus dorsalis; assembly: GCA_900490025.1. NCBI lineage: Eukaryota > Metazoa > Arthropoda > Insecta > Hymenoptera > Megastigmidae > Megastigmus > Megastigmus dorsalis. Next base: position 35,243 of record UELU01118733.1, on the reverse strand, counting down.
AGCAGCCGCGCCATTGCGGCCCACGACGGTATGCTGCACTGCGCTATTCCCCTTTATTATACGTACATATCCCGTAGACCTGCACACGCGCCTGCTGCTGTCGAGTGTAAAACAATTTCACGCATCGACTGAAAGAGGAGTGCGGGCTGCTGCTGCTCCTATATGATATCGTATACAATGGAGTTTAGCGCCCCGAGACGACAAAGGAGTTCGAACTCATAATGCCTTTCTCTTGCTTTTCTATTTTCTTTACCGCGTTTCTCTCATCTCCTTTAAGATTCATATATCTTTCTATTGCGATAATCCTTTTTTATACGCTTTAGTTTCAATTTTGCCCTTGGAAGTGCTAGAGGAGGCTGGAAAATGCTTTTTTCTTTCAAATGCTCCCTTTTTTGTTCGACGACCCGACCCGTTATGAATTTGATACGCGTGTCCTGTGTAAGTGACGTACTTCTTATGGAGTTTGACAAGAAAAATGTCTTTACCTATAAATTTGAAATCATTAATTTTGCCAGCTCTTGTACGAGAAAAACTTTACTTTAAGACGCTACAAGCCGGAATGAGTTCTAAAATAACAGACTCATGTTGTAATAATCAATTGACAATTCGTAAAACATATATTGTCTTGAATTTATACGAGAATATTTGATTCAACACGCTGAATCTCGTCTAGTTGTTGAACGAAAGTTTTCTAATTAAGCTTAATTGGTTACATACAAAATATAGCATTAAAATGAGGAATGAATTCCGAGAGAACTGGAGTATCATTGTGTCGGTATAGTGGCATAAAACGTGTATAAACACTCTAAAAAAGCGTTCGAGTTCACTTCATCCGTGTGAAAGGGAATCAAAATTTCCATGCCACGCGTAAATCAAAGCAATCCTAAATTAGGAAGATAAGATTATTTTAAAGTTATACAAATTTGACTCATAAAAATTGATGACGACGACGACAACGACGAAGGTAATAATGTAACGTCGAACTCTTTTTATTAGTACGAAGTTATAGAACGTTAAAAGATATGAATTACACATAAAGTTTAACTTCTTACACGGGCTTTAAGGCTTAAAAAAGTAGTTAAAGTTTGATAAAAAAGGGAGGTGGGAGAAAGGTGCATTAGTATTTATGGATTCGTCTGAACAACTCGGGATTTGACTACTTAAAAGAATACATTAGTCTACGTAAATAGATGCTAAATCCGTTGTATTTATTTTAAGAAATGCCGATATTTCGGGCTGTTCCAACTGGATATTACTACTGTTTTTTCAACGACATGAAAAAATAAATAAATAAAATTACATTTTGAGTTTACTATTATCTATGCAGCCACAATAAACAAGTTTAGTATACCTAGATATTGACTCATATAATATAAAAATTTTAAGTCAAAAATATTTAATAAAATTATTTAAAACCTATCAAAATTTTCTAAAAATTGCTGCAAAAATGTCTAGTCTCTATTATTATTTCTTTTCTTTTTACACACTTGCAGGTGCTTTAAAAACTGCTGTCCATTCACGAAGAATCTTTGAAAATTAATCGGACACGCACATCTAGACAATATTGCCCATCGGTTATACATCGCTAAAACTTCTATACAAATCCCTCGCACAGCGTTCTCATAAATCAGAAGACATAATCTTTTCCCGACTAAAAGCCATTGCGCACTCAAAACAAGCCGTAAAGATTTTTACAAGCTTCTCGTCATACGCGCCGCGCAGCACTGATTACGGCCATTAGCGTAAAAATCCCCGCCGCCGGCCGCATCAGAGATTATTCTTAATCCATAAAAATTATAAAGCCGTTCGTGCACTGATTTCCCAAACAAATGCTTATAAACCGCTTAAAACACATCAAAGAGAGAGAGAGAGAAAGAGAGAGAGGGGGAGAGAGTCTATCTTCGTTTCCATTTTATGCATCCTCAAACAATCAGCTTACACACGCAAAACGATTAAAATGCTCGGGGTGTATATAATAGATTTTCCTTTAGCGCCCCGGCAAGAGCCCGGCGCGTAAAAGCAATCAATTCGTCGTTAAAGTAACAAATATATACACGCGGAATATCTCCCTTATTCCGCCTGCACCTCCAGTTGCCAAAAAGAAAGAAGAAGAAGTAGAAGAAGAAGAAAACAAGACAAACAGCAGAGTAAACCGAAGCGCGCGCGCAGACAAAAGGAAAGAAGAGGGTGTGCGTGTGTGTGTGCAGTGTGTATAGATTAAAAACACAAACGAGGAGTCTCTCTCTCTCTCTCTCTCTCTCTCTCTCTCTCTCTCTCTCTCTTTCCCTCGCTCTTCCACTTCTCGTTCGAATAAATAAGGCACTAAATTTCAAGGCGAATAATTACAAGTGCAGTAAAGTGCTCGCGGGGAGCACATTATTGCGCTTCGATTCGTCGTAAATACGACGGGAGAGCTACTGCTACTGCTGCTGGCCAACAAAAAACGACGGCGAGCAAAGTATAAAGAGAGTAAGAGAGAGAGAGAGAGAGAGAGCGGAGCCAACATCGGAGAGAAAGAGAAGAGAATTATCAGGGAGACGTGTTCATTCATCTTTAAATTTACAACTATTCGCGGACGTTGATAATGGCCGCCGTTGCTATACGTATATACACACTGTGTGTGCTGTGTATAGACGTCTCACCGAGTGTATATGTATACATATATATAGAGTGTGGCGTAGAGCTGAGAGAGAGAGAAGGGCAAAGCAGTCTCCACGGGGCTGAGCGGGCACATTTGCGACTTTGCGTGGAAACCGCCTTAATTAATGGCGTCCCGCGAGTGCCACCCCTGGTAATGCGCGCGAAAGAGAGAGAGAGAGAGGGAGAGAGAGCGAACGAGTCACCTCGAAATCAGGCCAGCAGTAGCGCCAGCAGCACCGCAGAGCGAAGAAGAACTCGTGAGGGGAGGAGGGGGGGAAGTGGGGGAGGACTCGCAACTTTTAAAAAGCTCCGAAGAATTTTAAGCCACTCTCTTTTCTGCCAACATTCCAGCTCTCTCTCTCTCTCTCTCTCTCTTTCGCTCTCTCCTCTATTAAATCACTTCCTCTCCCCTTACGCTGTAGCCGAGAAGCAGGAGCAGTACCACTCCTACGCCGCCACTACCGACGCTTTGCGTAGTTAAGCGTATACAGATCGGTAGGGTGTGGAGGGAAAATCCGCGGGAAGCGAAATTAAGGACTCGTATACCCAGCGCAATTCCCAGCAGTATTTTCCTCTACTACTGGTCGGGGCGTTTTCGCTTACTATATCCGTTCTCTCTCTCTCTCTCTCTCTCTCTCTCTCTCTCTCTTTGTCATTTCAAACCCCTCGCAATCACACGTATCGTATTTTCGAGATCTTCGCGTGGAGGTTTTTTTCCCCGCGTATTACGAGCGTAGGGAACACACGGACGCGTACTCTCGCACACACCCACTGTGTTTATACACAGTCGCTTCCATTATCATAGTACGAAATCATTTTGCACCAAGCACTCGTATGCAGCTCTCTCTCCGGGGCGTATATACGCGTGTATGTGTGCACGCGAGGAAAATATTTCCTCTTTTCTTTTTTTCTTTTTTTTTTTTTTTTTTTGCTCGCGAATCTATGAAACACGTGCGGAGACGAGCGTATAGCGGTACAAGCGCCGCGCCAGCGTGTATATTATACGTATATACGCGTTACACATTTGCTGGCAACTCGTATAGCCGGAGCACATTTTTACGCTCCTGAATTCTGTACTCCGCGATATATACGCATATATTCCGGCTTCCTTTTCATTCCCCCATTCTTTTTTAGCTTTTTATCTATTCTCTCTCTCTCTCTCTCTCTCTCTATCTCTCTCTCTATCTCTCTGTCTCGGTGTCTTCCCACTCCTCCTCCTTTTGGCGTATATACGCGTACTGTGTGTGTGTGTGTGTGTGTGTGTGTACAAAAATCCAAACTCTCGGGAATCCGCGTCATATCGTAAAACAAACAAGCGGGATATAACCATAAAGGAGAGGGAGAGAGAGAGAGAGAGAGATGGGGGGGGGAGGGGGATATTAAAAAAAAGAGAGAAGAGCGGAGCGAGTACATATAGGGAAGCAGAGAGCTTGGCGTGGACGTGCCGTCGCCGCCGGTATCTCGGCTTGCGTAAGTCTGAATGGGCGACTTCCCACCCTCTGTCTCTCTTTCTCTCTCCCCCTTAGTCCGCAAGCTCCCTTTCACATACGTACATATATATATATGTATATATATGTATATGTAGATCCTTATATACACACGCCAGTAGAGCAGCTCCGTCGAAATTCCCCAAATTTCCGGCGCTCGAGCCAAAATCCGCGCGGATTATCGCTCTTTCCGCGAATGACGACGTTATATCCATCGGATATATATGCGAGCGCGCGGCCACCGAGGGACGACGATGCCGAGAAACGGGGAAAAACCGAGAGCCGAGAGAGGAAGGAAAAAGAGAGGAATTGAGACAGAGAGAGAGAGAGAGAGATTATGTCTCCGACTGGCGGCAGCACAGCTGCGATCGATCGACCGTTTTCTCTCTGGTTCATTCGGGCGTCTCTCTGTGCTCCAGCTCTCCTCTCTCTACATACCTATATACATGGCATCTACAGCGAGGAAGTGAAGGAGAGAGAGAGAGAGAGAGAGAGAGAGAGAGAGACAGAGCGAGGGAGTGGACGAGTGGGCGAGTGTGCGGAGGTTGCGGCGAAATGTGATTCTGAATGGGAGATATCCGGAGAGGGATAGTTTCGCATGTGCGGGGCGCCGCGCCCTGCAGCTCTCTCCTCTATATAGTCCTCTCTCTTTTCCCGGCCGCTCTCGACCGCTTCACAGTAGCATATATATATATATATGTATAGATATCGCTCGCACTGGCCCCCAGCTTTCGCTACCATGCGCTGCAGCGGCCGCAAACTTTCTTTTCGAATCTTGAATTTCAAACGCGCGCCGTCGCGTCTTTCCCTCTTGCATGTGTTACCGCGTAGGACCATACGGCGAAGGTTGCAACTGTAGGGGATAAGTTTTGTCGTAGAACCGCGGCGCGCGATCCCCGCGAAAGATTGGATCCGTGTAAAATAACTTTGGGAATTTCTTAAAGATTTGATTGATTGATTTGATTTCGCCTGGGGGGAACGGAGAGAGGTGGCGACAATCATAGGACGAGGTGGAGGAGTTGGAGGAGGAAACTTGGTGTGTGTGCGCTGCTCACCACCTTATACGCGCTTCGAAATGAGGTTCTTGGGTAACGCGAAATTGCGCCACTGCGGCGGTACCCTTAGACTTGAGCGCGAATCGCGCGGCCTATGGTTTCCAAAGTTACATATTGAACTCTCTCTCTCTCTCTCTCTCACACACACACACACCCCAGCTACTGTTCGTTCTTTCGATGTTTGCTACATGCGAAATATTATATTCATGGTATATATTCGTGTCTGAAACTTCCTACATTGGTTTCAGCGCTGTGCAGTCACTGACTTGAGATTTCTTTATTGTTACGTGTGCAGTTTGTCATTTTGAGAACTTTGGAAAGTATAGACAACTGTCGTAATTATAGTTGTATTGAGACAAAAAGTTACTGCGTATTGCAATTCGCGTGTGCGATTTAAAAACAAATGAGTATATACCTTGTTGTGTTGCAGCTTTATTTAATTTTTAAAGTACACAATCTGTAATAATAAATTATTTAATGCCAGACATTGTATGTTTACCTTGTGCAGAATATTTATTTTATAATTCGCGGAAAAAATTTTTCATTTTTATGATTTACCGTAAAGTATAATATTCAACTGTATTATTATGTGATTGCATTTTTTTAATGCACAGAATATACAGGTATGTTCTATCCAATTGTTAATAAAAATAGCTATGACACTCTATTTAAAAGCATTATATGCGCAGCTCTTCTACTTCTAAATTCTGAAAGCTTACTTACAAAATTGAAATACATTTGATTCACTCGCAGTAAAAAAAAGTTGAATTTAGCTTGAAAAGTGACAACAAAATTTGATGCTTTCAATTTTTTTAAATATATGGTACTGCGACGGAAGTTCCGTATATCGAAAATAAACTGGGTTTAAATATCATAAAATTTTTATATGTCACAGTGTACATAAACAAAATAAACAAATTTTATTGTCTTAATATATTCGGCAGACTACCAAAAAAGTGACAGCTTTCCCAGAATTACTTTTTAAATCTAGAGCTTCGCTATAAATATTTGACGACAATATATCCAAAAATTAAAAGCTCGAGAAGAAAATAACACAGGTTTCCTAGTATAACTGCATACGATGTAGAATATTTAATATAATAATCTTAGCAGCCCTTTCTTTGACTTTATTAAGGAAAAAAAATTATTAAACCAATATAAATTCATTTAAATACAGTTTAAAAAGCTTCTCATATGTAGCATATACTAAAATTTCTGCAAAAGAATATGTATTCAGTTGTTGTGCACTGAAGTAAGTACGATGCAACGATAAGTTATCAGAAAACATCATATTCGCTATATCAGTATTCAATATCCGAAAAAGTCGCATAACTCGGAACATATTTGATAACGAATGAATACAGTTTCTTACGTTTATTGTTGGGATTCAAGTTTGTTTGGTTTCATTTCGAAGTAGTATACATGATCGAATTAAATCTTTTGTTTTGATCTATCAGTTTTCGTATAAAAATTCAATATTCTATTCATGGAAAACATAAAAGGCGCATTTGAATAATTTTTCGGTACCAGTTTACGCGCTACACCGTAAAAAAAGACGTAACCGCGAAGTAAAAATATTTCTAATCCATCGCCTATACATAAGTAATCGTAATCCAATTAAATTCGTATAATGCTTGAGTTAAAAGAAATGTTCTAAATATTCAATACGGTTGAATAAAGAGTGATTCGTTAGCAGAATTTAATAGCAGCGCTGTCATACCGAACCCGCTAACCAGCAATTGAAAGCCACTAAAACTTTTTCAATTTCAAAGCTAATAAAAAAAGGAGGCGAGAGAGAGAGAGAGCTGAGAGGAGCGAGAGTATATAGCGGTGAAGAAAAAATCCCACAATAAAATTTCGCCGGTGTGTGAGCGTGTGTAGCGCCATCAAAACACTGGACCCAGCATGCAAAAAAAAACTTGCTTCCACTACTATACTCCCATCAAAGTCCATCAAGCCAGGAATAATTAATCACCGCCTGAATGATCATCGGGATTCCCAGTTTCTCGAAAAAAAAAAGAGAGAGAGAACGAGAGAGAGAGAGAGAGAGAGAGAGAGAGAGAGAAAGAGTGAGTGAGCGCGAGGGAAAATCCAGGCAGGAATAAAAAGGAAAACAACCGACGGAAATTCGTGGCCCCGATTTTCGCTCTGCACGGGGGGTTACCCCAAATTCGATAACAGAGCGAGAGAGAGAGAGAGAGATGCATAGCGTGCGCCGACGAATCTTGGTGAATCGATTCTGGGTCACCCCGAAATTTCTGCGTTGTATATATATGCGAGAGGTCCATCTATGCGCCCTAACCCCCCAAAATTTACGGATTCCTTTTCCCTGCAGCACGCGCGCACATATACCGTATAATATATACTATACGTGAGGATAGAGATCATTCCATTCGACCGGAGCGCAACAATTAAATTGGAAGTCCAGAGAGCGCGAAAGTTCCTCGTCGTCGTACAGTCGTGCAGGTCCTCGTTCACGGATATATATACCTTTTAAACTGCAGCCAACCGCATGGCTTTCGAAATTTCGCCGAGGCGAAATTACGCTCAAAAATTCCCTCGCAGCAGCAGCAGCAGTAGCAGCAGCTCCAGTCCCCTATAGCACACTGCACACATAAGATGTGTACGGCTGCTGCCCTTTTTCACGGAAACCTATGCGAGTGTGCGAATGTGTGTGTGTATAGAGAGAGAGAGAGAGAGAGAGAGAGAGAGAGAGAGGATGGAGGAGGATGAGGACGAGTGCACGCGGCGTGTGCCACTGCACATCGGAGTAGCGGCAGCGGCGGCGGCGGCGGCGGCAGCACAGCTAGCACTGGATTGGTTGGAAGTCGGCCAGTTGGCCGCAACCCAATCCGTTATTTCATTCTTTTTGAATCCGACGTCGCGTCCTCCTCCTCCTCCTCCTCCACCACCCTTTTTGCCGCCCGCTATGTGCCACGGCCTCCTTCGGTCTTTTCTTTATTTCTCTCTCTCTCTCTCTCTCTCTCTCTCTCTGGCTCTCCCTCTTTCAACGTTCTCCATTTTCACTCGCTCGTTCTCCTTTCCCGAATGTCTTGGACTCTCGCGAACTTTTCTTTCTCGATTTCTCGCCGCGTGCTTTGGTCTTCTCTCTCTCTCTCTCTCTCTCTCTCTCTTTCCTTTGAGAGGAAACACACCCACACGGTCCACACCCACCCGCACACACGTAAATATGTATATACATATATAGCCAATAGCAGGAAAAGGAGAGTCGGGACTTCCGAGCGTTCCAAATCACGTTTTTCTTTTATTCCCTTTCTCTCTCTCTCTCTCCTTTCGTATGATAAAAGAAAGGAGAAAAAACAACGAGATTTTAAAAGTTTATCTTTGAAGTTAGACAAGAAGAAGCGGTGCAGATGGGTCCCGTGTAGCGAATCGCCGATCGGGGCACCGCTGGAGATTTTACTTGGCGCGCGCGCGACGATCCTCGTCTATATATATATATATACCCCCCGAACTTCGCCCCGGCTAAATTGTCAATTTTGGATGCGTCGATGTAGGCATTTGTCTTCGTTCCGGCACTGGCGCGTTGCGACGCGACGCCGGCTCTAACCTACAACGGCACTCCTATATACGGTCTCTTTCTTTTATCGCGATTCCAACCGAAATGGATCGTTCTCTATTGGCCTTTATTTATGGGATTAGATCGGGGATGCGCTAAGAAATTACCAACTGACGCGAAGGAGCACATCGCGATGCGGCATCGACTTAAAAAACGATTACCAATAAGATTTAGTGGAGCAAATAATTAAAACACAACTTGTGTAGGTGATACGGTTAAAAAAGCGTAATACAGAAGTTTAATTCGTAGTTTGCTGATATCTCGGTGATGTACCTTACGGCACATTACGAAATCCGTTTCGTCGAGCGAGCTCGTCCGCTTTATTCCCTGTTCATGGCCGTCTGCAAATATTTACGTGTACCCACTCAGCGGCTAATTGAAAGTACTTATTATATATAATTTACAGATTAATATAAAAGCAGCTTTGCGAACCTTGAAGTTTCGGAAACATAAATTATATCGCGATGCAAACAACATGGATGGCACACGCTTTATATGCCATCAGAGCGAATAAAATTACCGAGAGCTAGTCGCGTCCTCGCAAACTACGTCGTTATACCATTTCGCTCGTATATATGTATAAAACACGTGAACTTTCCGAGTAGTCTGCAGCAGCTTTTTAAAATTAACGAATTTTCGCTTCTCTCGGCAAAAGACTACTTGATAGCCGACTATAGCGTTCATATTTCATCGTGAACTTGTCGAAGAGTCGCCGCCGCCGCACGCGCTCCGCTACACGTCCCTTTTTTTTCGCCCTTCGCGAGTTATAAAACAAATTTTAAAATCCCCTCCTCGCGGATCCCTTTTGCCGGCGCTGGTCGACCGAGCGAACTCCACGCCCGTAACGTATACGTACATCGGGTGACTCTGCACAAGCCTTGCTAAACTTTGTCCCGAAAAGGCTTTTCCTCAAGCATTCGTTTAAAATCCATAAAACTAATTCCCCCCTTGCTCGCAGTGCTCGCTGATATACATATATCTGGGGCGTACATGTCTCGAAAGAGACAAATGGATCGACAAAGAGTTCGAGTGTACGGGAAAAGTAGTGTAATACGTACGGGGCGGACGTGTTGCAAGCTCACCGGTTTTTTTTTCTCCTCTTCCTCTCTTTCCCTTCTCGTCCTATATAACTTCTACGCGAGCAAGCGCGCGACCCTTTTTCGTGACTTTGAAATCTAATCTAATACGAGAGAGTTGAGGCAAGAGGGAAGAGCGGGTGCGGCATCAACTCTTCTCTACTTTTCAGCTCGTGGATCACGCGCCTTTTCTTACTTTCTCTTTGTGTGTGTATGTGTGGGTGCAGTTCTTTTTTTTTTCGTCGCTGATCTCGGGGGAGCTCGAAAAGGATATATAGATCGCGTAAATGCGCGAGCGCGCACACACAAACGTATATATATATCGAGGGGTTCAAAATCTTGGGAATCTAATTTTTTCCCTGCTACTCCGCCGCTCCTTTGTGCCCCGTTGCTTCTTGTGTGGAACACTGTGCGGAGAGGAAGTTTGTCTTACTTTTTCCGTATAGGAGCCATTCCGGAAGAGACGGAATGGAGCTCGATTATTATCAATTCGGTCAAGATGACGTATATTACGGTCCTTTGTTAGCGCCTTGTGTGTCGATAAAACTGGATGAGATTTATTGAAATCGCGCAGAATATACGCGATCGATAGCGAATCATCGGGAAATTGAATCAATCATAAAAGTTTATGCAATTATTGCATTGCATATTTGATCCCCCGTGATTCGGCCCTTCAACAGATATATTCGTTTCCGGGAATTATTATTTGTTAACGCAATTATATCTAATGCAATGTTACAGTGAATTGTTTAGCAAAATTTTGAATTGCGCGAAAGGACTGTCTATATGGAAGTGGCTGATTTGTAGTGGCCCATTTCCGCGAAATCGAATAGCTGAAAAAAGACAAAATAAAGGAAACAAGCATGGACCGCTAATATAACATTGCCTCGTGGAAAACCGTAGATGTATCCGTTATGTTTGCGCTTGCTGATCGGATGAACTTATAAATTTTCCAGCGAGTCGCCAATTGAATTTTTTCGCCAGGCTAAAATAGCCGGTGAACCGAGCCTTTTTAATATTCGCGACAACGAGCTGCGAACACAGTGGTAAACAATCGAATTGTTGGCAAAGCTTATTATTAACCACTGTTCATCGAATACGATAAACTCGTCAACAAATACGGATATACTTTGAATTTCAGTATTGCTAATAATAGAAAAATCACGCATACCGATTGGCGAGATATGGAAATAATCTGCACCGATCCCTAAACAATTGCTTCGAAACGGGACGCGAACGATCTTCGAGCTCGAATTACCGCATTGCAGGAGACGCGCGCGGTCTCCGCATCGCGAAAGCCCCGCGCGCGCGAGCGACACCGCTTTTCAGAAGCAGATTACGATCGGGCGGCCGCGTCGCCTCGTCGACGTTTCCTATAAACGTCACATCAACAAGACGAAGGGGGTCACAGTTTTCGGTTAAACAATGCGACAGGCGCACCACCGAAGCAGCAGCAGCCTTCGAGCCAACCCAACCCAACCCGGTATCCTCGGGAGTGCAGCTGAATTCGGTGGTGCACAGGCCTGCAAAAGACGACTCTCTATAGGTCGCGCGCGCCGATCCTTCCCGCCAAACTGTATATAATAAGAGTGAAGCCACGCAGGCAGGCGGCAGAAGCAGCAGCAGCAGCAGCAGCAGCAGCCCCATTGTGCGCCGCGCTGAGCCGCACGCGAATTAATCACGGAGAGACCTCTCGACACACGCCTGTCCAAGTTTCCTCGGCCTATCCCGTATAATACGGAGATATAGAGGGAACGGGGGGATGCAGAGATGCGCGATATATAACGAGGCGATTTTCAATAATACTCCGCGCGCCCGGGCATCATTTATTTACGTCCCGTGGACTTTCCGCGCTGTCGAGCGCACTTCGACCCCCCTACCAATGATCCACTTATCCTAGGCCTGTCATCGCGAGCCTCTGGTATACCAACCTCTCTCTCTCTCTCTCTCCTTGTCCCTCCCTCCACTTTTCCTCATTGCCGAACCGTCGTCAACAACTTCCCAAATTCCCCGGGGCGCAGATCCTGCGCTCGAGATTCGACGTGCACTCATCCATATATATATATGTATATATAAACGTATATATATACGTATTTATGTACACGTATACATAGATACATGTAAAGCTAACCTGTCTACCAGCTCTCCGTCTCTGTCTCTCTCTCTCTCTCTCTCTCTCTGCGATTCGAATAGCCCGCCACGAGCACAGAGGCGTATATATAGACTGGAGCCACCCACACGTACACACAACTCTCATACTCGAGTCCCTTTATCTCCCGAGCCGCGGCGGCGTAGTCTCATCAATAGCCATAAAGGCGTCAGAGCCCGCAACTCTCTGCCTCCGCCGCCGACGACGACGACGACTAGGACGACTACGACGCCATCGGCGACGTGGAGAGGTGAGGTCGGAAGAGAGAGACAGAGAGAGAGAGAGAGGGAGGGAGAGAGCGGCAGAAGGGGGAGAACATTTGCATTGGCCCAGGCTTGCTGCTGCTGCTGCTGCTGCTGCTGCGACGCTCGCTTATTCCCGGAGATTTACTGGCTTCACGGCCAGAATTGAAGATACACACAAATTGATGGAAATTGAGACAAAGCTTCCTTCTCGTTCTTCACCTCCTCTCGCTTACACAGACACATACATACACAAACACACACACACTCGCAATGATTCTTTCGTTTCCATAAAATGATAAGGGGCCTCGGCTCTCATTCTCTCACTCTCTCTCGGAGACGCTCCAATTAGGCCGCCAGGCGTACAGCGCGGCATAGCGACGATAGCGTCCCGGCAATGAACGGGAGAGGGAGGGCCGAAGAGAGAGAAAATCACAGAACGAATATGAGGGAATGAAGGAGAGCGAGCGAGCGAGAGATAGAGAGAGGCTGAGCTCCTCGGATTTAATGCATGACGAGTAGAGAGAGAGAGAGAGAGAGAGAACGAGTTTGCATTTGGGCGCGGACGGAGTAGCAGGTTCGCGAGCGTGGCGCAGGAGCGAGAGGGGAATTGGAAGAAGCGGCGGGGCGCGCGTGCCTCGCGGGGACCGAATTCGGGCGACTTGGACCCATGCCAAAGTAGGCAATATGCATTAGCTCTCTCTCTCTCTCTCTCTCTCTCTCTCTCTCTCTCTCGCTCGCTCTCTCCTCTTTCTCTCGCACACAAGCCTGCAAACCCTATCTCACTATCTATCTCGCCCTTCTCTCGCGCCATCCTTCTGCTGCCGCTCGTCCGTTTGAAATTCAAGCCTGAAGCAGATTAAATTCGCGTTTTCGCCGATACATAACGAACGAGGTGTTGGATATACTGGTCGGCTGCTGCTGCGGCCCGGAGACAAATACGCCCCGATCAGCCAGTCTCTCCCTCGCTTTCTCTCTCCCTCTCTCTATATATATATATGTGTGTGTGTGTGTGTGTGTGTGTGTAGACACGTGAAGCGTGCATTCTCCATCGGCGGAATGTGCAGATTCTCATGACCGTAGGGGCGGAGGGGAGGAAATTATACGCGGCCCGTGCAGCAGCAACCGTCTATATTGGAGAAGCTAAATCATCCACTGTACTGCGTCGGTCGACGCCGCTGCCGCGTGTTCAGCGTGTGATATTCCGCTCGAGAGTTTTGGCCAGTTCCCGATAGAGTATACATATAGAGGGGAGAAGAATTCTCGATCAGTGGCCGACTCGATGACAGATTGAGGAAATTGCATTATGCCCAAGCGGGAGAGCGAGAGAGGCGTTGTTAAACGAACCGAACGCGCAAAGGATGACCTTTTTCACTTTGATTTCAATTCTATCTCCAGAGGGGGAGCTCCGAACGTTAATTCGCTTCTTCTCGCTCGTCTCTCATTTCCGACGTTGCGTGTACGAATACTCCGGTAGTGCGAGAGAGAGAGAGAGAGAGACAGAGTGGAGGAAAGTCAATTTTTAATACTTTCTGGAGCGATTCGAAGGATCGCGGCTTGTGATAGGGCGAATGGCTCTGGAACTGGTCGTTCGTTCTTTTTCTTTTTTCTGCTGCCGCCTCCGGATCTCTTTTTCCCCTCGATTCTTAAAAGGAACTTTAAGGTGGCAATTTAACGTTTAGGTTATGATTTCTCGCTATCCTAAATTTAAAGTTTATGACTAAGTTTCCGGCCGAATGGACGCGGCAGTAAATTCTGGACGCGAGAAGTGAACTTAACTCCAGATGCCATTTTTCATCTTTTCAGAAAGCAAACATTGATGTGATTTAATGGGGCTATACGCATTTCTTTTTTTTTTTTTTTCTTCTTCTCGTGCTTTTATTTGTTGAAAAAAGCTTCGGTGTATTGTAAAAAGGTTTATGAGATTGAATTAATGCTGTTTTACGAGATATAAAACGAACTGAATATTTTAAAAATGATTAACAGGTTAATAGATATATAACGCACAATAATCTTCTTAGTTCGGGAGCGTATTATTGCCGAACTTATTTTTCCCATACCTCTGGGAGATCCACGTATTTTTCCATCGATATTTTAAAGCTGTATGCCAATAAATATTACTTTTTCATTTAATATTTCTCGTTTAGATCTGCCGTCCATTTTTATGCAAAAAAAAATTATACAAAAGATACTTTGCATAATAAATAAAGAAGATTGAACAAAGAATTCAGTGGACCGAATTTCCTCGGGAGAAATGTTCCAGACTCGCTCAAAGGAGCCATAAAAGCATTTAACCTAATTTTTAGATTAACTCGTATGAGAAAAATTAAAGCGCGAATGATGAACATAGAGCGAATTTCCTATTTAACAAAATTATTAACAGTTCGTTAATTTCTTTCCAAGCTAGAGAATTAAGTATATAGTTACAAAGGAGAACGTAATACCTACTTCTCGTACGAAGTCTGACTATTACTCGGAGCTCTTCTACTGGTCTTCCATTTTCTGATGATAAAATACGAATCTTAATTTATAAGAACAAAGTTATAGAAAGAAGACAATTATTGTTCAATACGACCACAAAAATTGCGATCTCTGCGAAAAGAAATATGACTTTGGTGAACGGAGCATTATATAGCTAAAAGACACGCGGAGAAGAGCATCTTTTCGTTGCCAGTCCGCGAGCAAATTGCACGTCGTCTAAATCCAATTTTGCATACCGGCGCGTCCTTACGCGAACAGGCGAAATTCTTTAAAAAGGGACTCTGCGATTTTCAAATATGCAACTTGAAAAGAGTATACTTCGGACTTCTTTGGCATTAGAGGAGTAAAAGCGAGAATCAAAGTATTCGGCGAAATAAGCTTTGCGAGCGCTTTGAGGATGAGCGCAAAGGACAGGCGAGAGAGAGATAGAGAGACAGAAGACACGCCTTAAGGCGATTAAGGAACAGCTGACTCGGGAGGTTAACGAAAAATCGACCTTAGGGAACTATTTTGAAGATCCTTGGTGGCTCGAAATTAACGGTCAAGATTCTCGGCGCTCTCATTGTCGGGGGAGGCGGGAAGTGTGCGGAGAGCGCGAGAGGCTACTCCAGAGAATTCTCTAACGATTAAGTATGCAGTTCCGTTGAATGGCATTGCCGCTGCGTGCAAAGTTACTTTGGCATTACGGCGATGAATTTTTCAAGATGCCCGAATTCAACGAGCTTATAAATTATGCGAATGTACCTTAGACTGTATATAGGTATAGCGTTTTATATCTATTAGGCTGGCTATTAATTCCAAGTTGAATGTCTTGCACCATCGAGAAGATAAAAGCCAAATCCGTCTATCCGGTGTGCGTTATATATACTACGGTGTTAAAAATAATATATTTATTCGTTAAAAATGGAAAAATACCGACAACGACATTGCGATTCCAAAACACGATATTTGTCTGCGATATTGCAACTCAGGATTTGACATAGATATCTAAACAGTTTCATTAATTATTAAAAATTTAAAACGTTTATTTACTTTTTTTCCTACCATTTTGACGTCTCTTTATTCGTCATTTAATTAAAAAAATCTTTGTTACGCGCATCCATTGAATTTCCAGGAAGACAATAATGCCATTATTTTCGCAAATGCGTCACAAAGAAAGTGTTGTGTAAAAAAAAAGAATAACAACATCCATTCAAGCCGGTCGTATTAAAAATAACATTCAGACGTTTAACCTGGCATATATTATCTTGATTCACGCGGATCCTTAAAAATTCAACAAAAATAAAAAAATATTGCTCCTCGAAGCTCCAGAAATATACAAAAACATCGAGAGAGAGAGAATGTATTTTCAAAGCTTTATCGCGCGCGGGTCGTTAATGCCGAAAGAGTTCATAAGAGGGGAACGAAAGTAAAAGAAAAAAGAAACGGTGGAATCCGCGATGAATTCCGTCAACTCAGCTCTCTCTATCTCTCTCTCTCTCTCTCTCTCTTTCTCTCTCTCTCTGGCCATTCCGTGAGCTTTAAAATTTTTAAATCTATTTATTCGCTAGCTCTGAAAACTCGAACGCGCGGAGTCGCGCCCACTTAAAGAATGCACGACTGTTACTACTGAGATAAACGAATAATTCACTGAAACTAAAGAGCTCGGAACTAATTTAATTTCGGCGCGAGAGAGCGAACGCGCGGCGCATAGAATTACTTCTGGCTTTGGCGTTTCACCGCGGCCGCCCGTCGCGCCTCTCGCCGCGGACGAAAAATTAAAAGGAGCGGCCCTGCAGATTAAAAGTCAAAACAAATACGATAAATCAGCGTTAAACAAAGCTTAAATATATATATATATATATATGTATATATATATTTCGAGCCGAAACTTTTTATCGATCTTCCACCGCGACTGTCCTATACCCCGTATATACTTTGCTACTGCTAGGGGAAACAAAAAGAGCAAGAAAAGAGTTACTAAGTGCCTGGAGCACTTAGTAACTTAGTAACACGTACATCTCCGGTCGCTATATATAGGGAAAAATAAAACCGCGAAACTTCTCGTTAGTTTTACGTAGTTTTAATCCCCGGCAATCTTTTATGAGCGTAAGAAATGACATAAGTCGGTGCGCGCGCGAACCAATCTTTTTTATCTGGCAACTACTTTAAAGTGCAGCATTCATTTCCGATAGTTCGCTAAGAATTAACGAATTCTCGACAATGGCCGCTGCGACTCTTCTTAAACTTTTAATTATTTGATATAGCGCTCGAGTATTATTGTACTTACTGACAATATTATAATTTGTTGGGAAATATTTATTTTATCTTTTTTTTTGTACCCATAAAAATTATATTTTATAAGGTAAAAAATATAACACCTCAGATTGTTATTATTGGGAGCAAAAAATTTAGTAACAGCTCAAAACTAATTACTATAGTAGCTAGTAGAAAGAAGTAGATCATATTGTATGCATAATTAAGTCAACTTCTTTTATATTGGAAAATTGAAACATGCTTTGTAGCTCGTTTTGTAAGTTAAGGGAAACTCAATTCCCTGACGAAATTTCACGCATTACCAAAAGACGTTAACCGGTGTTAATGCAAAGTAATTTGGAAGCCTTTACGTAAAAGGCCTTAAAGCGAACGATTTGAATAATCTGCAGACAAAATAAAGAGACTATACCTAAAGTCCATCCAGTTTTAATCACACAATCCTATATATTTAAATGATCTCATTTAATACAGGTTTAAGATTGTAACTTACAGTCACGATCTTTATCAATCTAATGCTTTATGAGTATAATTTATTATAAATTAAAATTGAAATACAAGCAAAAATATATACGTACAGTCGTAACTGAATCTTAATTCGCGAGTTCCTGATCCGAAAGTCTATTGCTTCCTCAGAGAGGAAGCTTCGTTTTTACCACTCAATAACTGTAATACTATAATACTTAAGTACCACAATGCTAAACTGACAATGTAAGACTCGAAGCGAACTGTATCAAACGAACTCTTACAACATTCACATAAACGCCGCGGTATTCCAGGCGGGAATAACTTTGCAAAGCTCTTTATCCATCATCCATTTCTATATAAGAAAAATAACTTGAAATATGTTGCGAAATTGCTTATTAAGATCCTTGAGCTCAAGAAACCGCGGCGCAAAGTTTTTATTAATTTCCGCGTAACATACAACATTTAAGCCCAGAGTACAATTGTTTTCCCCTCAAACTCGAACAAAACCGTGGCAGCCCACCGGAATATGCGATATATCGTTTCTTATACTTTCTTTAGCTCCTCTCTCTCTCTCTTTCTCTCCCGTCTACCTAAAAAACCGCAAAGCTGCACAAAATTCATTTCCGATACTTAAGCTGCTCCACTGCCGGTATACATCCTACTTCTCTATCTTTCCGCGGGAGTAATTTCGCTAATCTCCGACCGCTTAATTACAATCAATTCGAGCTTGCCGCGCGGCCTGCATCGTTAAAAATTCTGAATAACAAAGGAGGGTAGAATGAAAAAAGTGACTGGCGTACCGCAGACCTATAGAGAACGAAGAGGAGTGTAAAGCAGGAGCAGCGGTGGAAAGCACACGGACGTAGTGTGCAGACGGAGAAGACGGAGGAAACGCCCCAGACTGCGTCTGACTATTCAGGAGCTGCTGCGCGCGTTTCGAGAGCGAGACGGAACACAGAGAGAGAGAGAGAGAGAGAGAGGCCGCACGAGTACTCGGGCGCGGCATGATCCGTGGAAAAATGGTCGTACAGCTCAACCTGACAACCGAGAAAGAAGAGCTTGTTTATCGACTCATTTGCTTCGTTTACGACCAACAATACTCACTCCTTTCGTGCGGTACGAATCAATTTCGTTTGCATACCCACAAACGTCGCTCGCGGCTCACTGATATATCACCCATCGCCGTTAACGAACAAGACGAGAGCAAAATTTATTTTTAAGACCGGAAAATGACATTCCCATATTCCCTGTTACATATAGGTATTTGTAATAATCGAGTTAACGTCCGCACGGCTGAAAAGCAGTACAAATTATACGGCCGCATCCCGTGTATGTGTGTCGCTCTAAAGCTGAGACACATTTTGTCAGTGAGAGAGAGAGAGTTGCCCATTGATATTCCCGCGCAGACATAGAAGACACGCGGGCTTCCCGTGCTCTTTCCCTAATCGCTGCATTTTACGGCGGAGACAATGTGCGCATTGCCGACCCCGGTCCAAGCGACTGTATAACGTACACACGCGCGCACAAGCTGCAGGGGTAACTTTATTACGTCGGGAGAGGGGATTGCGATGCAGCTCATCGGTCCGCTCGTCCATTTCGCCTCGTCGTCGGTCGGTCGCTTTACGATCTGGCCTGGTTTGCGTCCGCAGCAGCGGCAGCGGCCGGCAAAACCTCTGGCGCGGTCTTTCTCTCGCCTCAAATCCTTAACTGGCCGATTTACCCACCGTATACCGCGCTGATGCTGATGGACTTTTACTCCCGCTAAATCACGGATTAAAACGACAGACGTAGCTGCGAGGAGAAGGGGATCCTTTACGCGCGCTCCCGCTGCTCGTGTTGCGCTATGACTTTGCGCGTTTCCTGTAAGCGCTACATCGCTCGTCTGCTTGTATCGCGCGTTTGATTTAATTGCGTAATTCACGAGCTATAGCCACGCGGCCAAAGCGTTTAAGCGTGCGCGCAGGGCGTTCGACCAATGCCTACATTACGCGCAGTTCTAACTATAGGAACCAAGTGAACAATTCGTTACACACTCGACATGATTTTTATATACTTTAATTATAGAGAGGCAGCTTTGATAATTCTATTTTGAGTCTCTTAGGTTTCGACTAGTGAAAAAACGATAAATTGCAAGATAAGAAATACGCGCGCGGTAATGCTTCCCTTCGCATCTGTCCAACGTACCGTACCGTTTGATCTAAGGAAATTTTCATGCAGCATTAAGCGCCTTACGAACCGCGACGAGATATAGGTACCGCATTCGCGCACATATATGCGTGCCTATATGTATATAAAATGTCTATCGCAAAATTATCCGCGTTGTAACTGCCGAGGACGTAAAGTTTTATCGCGCGAGACTTATGTTCTTTCAACAGGGACGGACAATCCTTATCCTATACATTGCACCGTATACCTCTTATCACGATCTACATAGATTCTTCGCTTAGTTAGATGGAATACGTTTGCCAGCTCGGCTGCTCGGCTAGGTATGTCTATTCGCCAGTATTGGGAGCTAAAAACTATCTGTACCTATGTAATTTTGAGTAGAAACAGTGTAAAATCTAGTGAGAGTATATGTAGCGAGAATGTATCCGTATACGTATTCATATGCGCAGAAGATACGTGCAACATTGCGCGTCGAACATCGTCGGCTTCCTGCTCCGTGTAAGCCATGTATCTATACCAATGCTGTGCGCATCTATTGGGCGAATATTTGGTTGTCGCTCGTAGTATCGGCTTTGTTTACTTTCAGTACGGACGCTGACTTTTGCCGGGCAGGGTATAACTAAATGCTATTTTATTCGTTATTTTATTGAATTTTTATCCTAATGGTTAAATAACGAAAGTGTAAATTATCACAAATGAATGTAGAAAGTAGAATAAACATCAAAATATCTATCACGATGTTCTCGGTAGAATCTGGTCTAATTCTCGCTAAAAACATGTCGTTCGCAGTCGGATTGCTGCCAGAAATCTGACGAGAATACCGCTAGATTGGTCGCTTTTAGCGAGACTCTAGCCACAAATTCGCGTTCAATTCTACCAGGGAATTATCATCGGGCCGTATAAACAAACTTCTCTCCCAAATTGATGTTTTCTCTCAACAGTATATATATATATCAACCTACATCAAAGTCGCATAAAAAATTCACGCGATACGAAAAGCAGCTGCCTCCGCATAGCCAAAAGTTTCTCTCCACCCCCGCCCCTCACC
>UELU01118733.1:0-11183 GCA_900490025.1 Megastigmus dorsalis | reverse complement strand
GATTTTGTTGTGGAGTGTATATGCACATGGAATCCTCAGCTGTATTGAATCCATTGTGATCAGACGAGGATATTTTTTAATAAAAATAAGAACGTACTCTGGACATTATGTAATAATATACCTAAACATGTTAGCATTCCAAAGTTAATGCATTATTTCTAATTGTCAAAGTACTGTAAGCTCTGTAACTGCTTTTTATTCATATTTATGAACTTCAAACAAGACACATGTCTTCTTACGTGTTTTGCGGTGCTAATTCCAAATCTAATCTGAACGTAGAAAGTTCTTGTGGGATTTAGTATTATAAAGCACTCAGCACGCTTCAAAATCCATTTTGAATCAACTCCATACGACATTTTGTCTTCGAGATATACCAATTTAAAGTTCGCAAGCATTCGAAGTCACTCTTGAAATACGTTTTGTAACTTTAAATTACCATATCTCTGAGACAAAAAATCGTATGTAAATGATTAAAAATGGATTTTGAAGGCATATGTATACTATATTGAGTTCAGACACTTTTTTCTCTTTTCTTCTTTCCGTGTTATTATTATTATTATTATTTTATGCTGCTTTACAAGATACCAGTAAAACTTGGTTTATTATCTCCCCTTTGATCTTTAACACTTATTTAATATTTCGAAAATATTGTTGTCAACTACAACGATTTCATCGCGTTGCATTACGATAGAGGGAATTTTTATCGCTCAGCTACTAAATCACAGCGAGGACTTGCAATTTCAAACGTAACATAAGCTTTTTTACGTTATCGGCGGCACATTTTTACGCGAAAGAAACACAAGTTGCGCAAGGACAAATTATTGCCGTTCACCATAATCGACGGTACAGTTAACTGCACATATAACAACGGCTACAATACCTCTCGTACTTTTCATACATAAAATATACTTTTACTACGTGCCCTATTAACTTTTATACCGCCATAAGTTATCACACTTCAATTGCCGGTATGTTCCGAAGGCCAGCTATAGACACACATACGAGAAAAGTTCCTCTGCCTATCGATATGCAACATTTACCTTTTTTCAACACACACACACACACACACATACAAACACACTAAACGCACGAAAAAATTCCAGCAGAAATTCAATTAAATTCGTATACGGGGGGGGGGGGAGACAGAAGCATTCGAAAGCAGCGTTAAAATTAATTGATGCGTGTTAGACAGGGTAGTAGAATCCGTCGTGACAGCAAATATACACAGATCCGTGATAAACTGTTGGGCGGCAATTGGTGAAAGCCCTCTTCCCCTGATGGCGCGCCTCTGTGCGTTAATATTTTACGCGCAAATTCGCTCGCTTTGACATTTAAAGGGCGAACGTTGTAGAGCGAGAGAGAGTGAGAGAGGAAGGAAGGGTCGCAAGCGCGAACCCATATAGTCGAACCGCTTCGTGCCTTCCCTTACGACTGGTATACACGCACACACTGCAGAGACGCACGAGACACAGAAATGCGTGGAGCGGATGCCCGCATAATGTCATATACTGCCTCACAATTCCTATAAGCCCCCGTGGTTTTGCTTATGTTTCCATTTACAGCTCATAAACGATGCAGGTAAAGTGCCTCGAGTTTGCCCCTCTCGCCTCGGTACTAAGTCTTCACTGGGGCGATGAGCTTGGACCCAGTTTATGTGTATATACGGGTATTCGCATTGTTGAGGCTTTCCAGTGCCGAGTTCCTTCCGTAAGGACATATAGAGAAATGGAGAGGAACCGAGAGGTTTGGACCTAGTAAAAGTTTCGAGGCTATATAGCGCACGACAAACTATGAAATCGATAAGTTTTGTGTGTGTGTGTGTGTTGTTTTTATCGGTGAAATTTTTGGCATAGGTCATCGATCTAGCGGGACCGAATGGAAAAAATTTTATTATTAAAATCAGCCTTCCGATATCAAAGTTTTACAAGCTCTTACATATATGATACGATGGTGAAGTGATTTTTGCAAGTTGGATGCCAGAAATATTTGCCCTCTAAAAATAATTAGCCGCCGAAAATTATTCGATATTGAAGAGTTATTTAGAGATGCTATTATTACTCTGTGTCTTTTAGCAGACTGCTTTAACTTTCATTAAACTTTAGTCCGAGAGCTGGAAATGTTGATTAAATGCGACTTAATATAACGATTGAAGATGTGCGATTGATGTTAATATTTCGGCCTCGTATACGCGTGGATGTAATGAATTAAAATCTGGATGCAATATATCTATAATTTATTTTCAAGTAAAACATAAGCTATATTAATTAATCGACATTTAATTTTTTAAGTAGTACCATTACTCTTTTGTATCACGGTAATAGTGTTTACAAAACAATAGTGGTGAAACGAGCTGGTCTAATAAAGACACAGTTAATAATAATATTTATTTACTGTTATTATACGAACAAAAGTTGACTGAAAAACTTTTCGTAGTAAATTAATTAAATTGAAATCGAAAGTCGCAATAATGTTACATAAACGCTAAAGTATTTTCATTTGGAAATTCAAGCGAGAATAAAATGCTGCAGCGTAATAATGTGTTTCGGTATTTATAAATTGTTGTAATAAAAAAAAGCTCTCCCTGGACGTGAAACTATCTATAAGAATGTCCGCCAAATGTCGGAAACACTCTGCTTTCTTTAATATCGTATATATACACCTTCTCCGGTCCTGGCTTCCATCCACGAAACTTTCTTACGATTTCACAAGAAAAGGAAATTGATATCCTGGCATTTGCACGTGTGTTCTTTTCCCAGTATTGACCGGCATTTTTCCTTCTCGCTGATCCCTTTGACATTTTATACTCCGCTCTAAAAGATCTGCATTTTGCACGTTGGGGAATAATGACATTCTTCAAAGCTGATGCAGAGGCATCGTCGCTCAGGGGCTAAGAAGGTGCGCCAGTAAGACTTCGCATAGAGCGAGCGAGAGAGAGAGAGAGAGAGAGAGAGAGAGAGAGAGAGAGAGAGAGAGAGGAGAGGAAAAGGACGTCAGACGCTACCGCTCGAATTTCCAAGATTTTCCGAGCGTTGCACGATCTTGATCCTTTTACGTTTTTTATGCAAACCTACCAAGATTCCGAACGAAATTCGCTGGGGTCGAATTTTCCAAGCGCATGTTTTTGACGTTTTTCGGTTCGAGCAGATGTGCGCGCTATATTTACTTCGCGGTTCGTGAAAAATTGTGTAACTCGCTTCGTAAGTGTGGAAAACATTTTAGCGTGAAATTTCTTCACGGACCGATTGCATCTTTCCTATAAAAGCTTATGCATGGCCAATTCTGTTATTTCGTTAACAAAAACCGGTGGATTTTCAATTTTTTGTACAATAATTCCGTTATTTTGAACTTGCTGTACGTAATTTCAATGTATTGACCTGTTCAAATACACTTGCATGTATTTATAGATCTAATTTTCACAATTGGTAACGAAATTATACTATTACATTGAAATGTTCTAGCAATAAATTATTTTATATACTTTGTCTATCTGATAAGAAAAAGTGATAAATAAAATTCACTATTTAATTTGAAATTGAAAGTAGAGGGTATTCAGCTTATATTTTAAAACGAATCTATTTAGAATCTAATATTTTTTAAAAAAGATAAATACTCGTGCATCAAACATTTTCAGAAAAGATTAGAGAAAATGTGGAATAATATATGAAAGCGTAAAAGCATATTTTCCTACAAGTATAAAACCGCCGCATTTATCTTAGCTCCGTAGCTCGGAATAAAAAAGAGCTGTCGATTTTTCTCTCGCAAACCTGCGCTATCTCAAGAATAAAATATAGTTATCGCTAAAATTGAAAAGACGAACAAAATAAAATCAGTTGCTTATGCACTGATGGATAATGAAGCTAAAAACAAACTTTATTCGATTGAGACCCATTCATTATTGATGAAATTATAGAGTTTCTGATTGAATATAAAATCGATTGGACGCGGCCACTCCGGTGGGAGAAAAAAATTTAGCTAGCGATTAATAAAGTTTTCCCTGCTTTACCGCCTATAACTAACTGCGAATTAAAGTCTAGGAATTTAAATCTTTTTTTTTCGTGCCGGATAGCTTATGCGCGTCATGCTAAATGACTTAGCCTTAATGGTAGGTATCGAAATTCCTGGCAACGGACTGAGGGATTACAAAAGTTTGAGAGAACGGAAGAGAGAGAGAGAGAGAAAGAGCGAACGTTTAATGGTCGGGAAGATATGTCGAATAAATGTACGTGCGGATGCAAAAATGTGATTTTTAAGAAAAATGAAGGGAATCCGACACTGAGTTTTTCCCATTCTGTTCCTCTTGAATGGCATACGTAGCATATGCTTTTTATTACGAAATACAGTCTGCAACGACATTAGAAAAAATTTGAGTTTTTAACAGATGCTTTTTTTTCTTTAGGTCACTAATGAATATATTTTAGGCAAAGCCTCACAACACCTTGACTAAAATCTAATTTATAAATATTCATAAATTGTTGTTTTTTGAAAAAACACTATTTGGCACTAACATGGACCCCAAAAGCTACACTGGAAAAAATGATTTTTGGAGACAAGTAGAAAATTCAACTTGCATAAGGACCACTTGCAATGAAATAATTTCTGCTAGCGGTTAATGAACAGGGTTTCCCTTCAAAATCCCGATGTTTTTCTTTCAAGCATAAAATAATTTAGCTTCTAAAAATTAAAGTTTGACTCAATTATACAGAAGTCTGCAGTTAGATGAATTCCTCTATCTGTAAGAGGATCGAGATTTCGTTCCATTTTTTAGGGTCATCTCACGATCAGACAAAATTTTCTAACCATAAGTAGATCTGTTTTTTCGCTCAAAAAAAAGGCTATTAATTTTAAGTATATTCATACTTGGTTCAAAATTGTATTGGAAGTGAATTAAATGCATTTATTGAAGTTGATCTGTTTCTCACTTCAATATAAAAATCTATTGTATAAGTGGATTATTACTAGATTTAAAATTGTATTATATTATTTTTATAAAATAGAATTTAAACGTGTATTAAGATTCTGGAAATATATTTTAATATATATGTAAATCCGGCTTGTTGAAAACCTTGATCCCGTGTAAAGTGACCCCGTTATGGGTTACGCGAGAATGGCATCAGACCTCGTCCAATCTTAGAATCTCAATTAACTAGCAATAATATTAGCATGTATGCTTTCGAAATGCCTACTCTCATATTGTATCTACCGCTATAGTAATAGGTGATCTTGTTCCGGTAAAAACTGTAAGCTGGCGATGGTTTTTGTTATTGTGAGAAATTATAGTTTTGTCCAAAAGTATTCAAATTGCGTTAATTAAACATCTGGAATCACTTGTTAAAGAATATTTAGATTTGCGACTAGAATTATTTCCCGACCGGACACTAAAACCTAAGCACCACTATCTCCTGCATTACGCTGACATATTTATAAAAATTGGCCCAATTATAAATACGTGGTGTATGCGCTTTGAAGCAAAACACATAGTTTCTACTATGTATGGTAACGCATAAAAAAATAGAGTAAAGGATGACGCCGGTAGCGGCCCATTGTCAAACTTGACATGAATCCTATAAAATCGTCTTCAGCACAAAGAATCCTTAAACTCTGAAGTATTTGAATAAAAAATGTCTTCTATATGAAGTGGAAAATATAAAAAAAGTGAATTTTTCTAATTTTTAGTACTAGATTTTGGATGAAATCTTGAGTTTTTCACTCATTTTAACAAAATTGACTTGAATTTTTTTTATAGTTCTGCGCATTTCCCCCGATTAAATTTTATTCCAATATTAATATTTTGATCAGCTCTAAAGAATAAAAAAAATTTGTACATTTATCTAGGTTTATTTATTTTCTACGCATTCGTCGGCGTCCTCCTTTACTGCTATCGCTAGCGAAAAAAAATCAATTGTCATTAGCTTATATTTTCATAAGTAACGTTTCTTTAAAAAAAAAATATTATTTATGGTCCTCGACATAAAATACTATTAAGTACGTTATCTATTTTTAATGATTTCTGTACAAAATTGACACCGAATCCGGATAACTAATCTACGATGAGAATCAAATGGTTCAAGTTTAATGGTTTGGAGTATAAGCCAGGTCTTTTTATAGTTTATAATAACGTTGTCTTCATTTTACCCCAATTTATAGAGATTAACCACATATTTCAATACGATCACTCTGATGAGATATTTTTTATTTGTAAACTTTGGTATTCTGTTGGATTTAATGAACATTTACATGCACATTGGATAGAAGATATTGCAGATAATTGGATAGTTTGTCGCTTCAGTGATTTACAGGTTCAGAGTCCAAACCATAAAATTAATTCGCCCTCTGATGGTAAATATTACATAATGTATTATACATAAATTATTATGTACTTAATAAACGCCTTTAAAACGCAAATAACTATTTGTATAAGATTTTATTTTTGTTTCGTATTTCAAGTATTTGCATCCAAAACAAAATTTCTTATAAGAAACATAAGAGCATCTATTAAGCAAGTATTTCATATTTATTAATCAACCATTATTAATCCAGTGTGTTTTAAAGCAGGCAGTTGAATAGAATCATAGCTGTTTTAAGAAAGAAATGATTTTGCAAATAGTGGGTGGGTTATTAAACACACGTGGTTTTCTTTTAGAGTGTAAATGAAATGATCTATTTTGACATCAATATTTATTTTAGCGAAATAAAATTTATTTTGTACCAATTATTTTTCTTTTAGCTGGCAGTATATTAATAATTCAATACACTTTATTTAGGTTTACTTTTTAAATGTAAGTCTGCTAGAACGTAGTAGCGATATACTTCAAAGTCAAACGAAATAATCTTATTTCAAACAGAATAATTTAAGTTACTTAACTGAAATATTTTTGAATCAAATTATTTTCCTCTAACTGGCAGCATATTCACACCTACACAACCTAATTTTTATTTTATTTTTTAAACATAATTCCGCTAGAATATTGAATAAATATACTTGAAGCAACTGGACTATGAGTGAAGCAGACCTTATATTTGCTGAAAAAAATTCTATTATGTCCTAAAACAAGATTATTTTCTACTAGGTTCAAGTGGTTTCTACTTGCTTCCAAATTACTTTTTTGTCAGAGTAGAACCGTTTCCAGCATTCAAAAACTTGATTAAAAAACAAGCACTTGATTAAAAAAAAATTGACGATGCAAACATTAAGAAATTAAAAATATAAAGGAGAAATACCGGTTTTTATTTAAGGACGAAATTATTTATTAATAAAAATATTTATATTGTAATATTCTTAAAGAATACAAAGTATACGCGATTAAAATACTTTTTTTAATAATAGGAAGAAAGTGGAGTGACTTCAGAAAGTCTACGACGCTCACGGATGAAGCAATAAGTATTGGCTTTCGAGAGAGGCATCATTAGCCTACATTGTAATATATGATTTTGACATTTTGATGTAGTACTAACGAGAAAGTAAAGTTCTTCCTCACTTATTTACACTATTCTAGGATTATCTCGATTAATATCCTTTTATTGAATAACATTGTTCAGTCTATGTTGAGATTAGTTGTTCAGCAGTCGAGTAACGGGACACATTGTCTTCTTTCTTTCCTTTACATCAAAAAATTATACTATAGAAATAAAGCAGAAGAGTTGAATCATTCAATAGATGAATTGAAAACAGCATTACTGATAGTTTTCTTACTTTATTTTGAATTTCCAAAATTGTAAAAATTATCATCGAGCTATTCCCTCAAAATATAAGATCTGCTTTTAAATTGTTTATTGCGATTCATTTCATCTTTCTTTCTGACTATTAAATGTTTTATACAATGCTTGTTAATTCTAATTAGAAAAGTTACAATAAAAGTGTTAATTTTTTCAGAAAAACGAAAACCAATCATATCCGCGAGGCTCGTACCACCCTGCTCTCCCTTATGGAAGTAGATAATGTCTTGTATGGTCAGACTTCTATTTTAGCTAAACTTCCATTACATCTCTTTTCAATTTTCGTGTCGGTTGTAAAAGGATTGATATTTTTTCAAATTAGATATCTTTTATGCTTATATTTAAAATAGAATGGAAATTACTGCTATAGCAATAAATATCATGAATAAATATTATAATTTTTTATGGACATAGTAATCTCAGATTATACGGTATATATACGATTTAACTCTGTGTTTAACAGTGAATAACGATTTTATATAGAGAGCACATACTATTGCGTTTGTTTTGCAATTCATGAAATTAATCGTATACACCTGTGTGAGCTCTGCAGAATCGAAAAATAAGATGTATGTAAATATAAACTGAAACCAACATGTAAAAAAAACTACAGCCTGACAGCAAACGTATACGTTGAAAAACACGTGTGAACATTTATGCCTCGCATGCGAGCGAGGTCATAAATCATCAGCTGAAAGAAATGCATGCAAGACAACGCAGATGCATATTTGAAAAGTGTCAGGTCTGCCGGTAAAAAACGTAAGTTTCTTCAAAGTAGGAAATTATAAAGCGTTTATATTATTTCCCGTATTTTCAATCTCAATACTATTCCATCAATTTCGTAGAATTTTAATAAGCTAAACGAAATCTAAGTTTTAATTTGTCTGAGAACTGATTTTCATTTATGTAGAGGCAAAAAAAGTTTTTAAAAATTTAAACTGGCTAGACTAGATAGTAATCGATATTAATTTATATTTATGAAAAACGAATCTTTCGTGACTTTACATTTCCGAAAATTAATTTTAACATTTTCGTTTCTTTTCCTGATATTTTAAAAATTTCATTTCTTGTATCGCCTTTCTTATCTTTAACATTCTCTTTTCCAATCATTTATCCTGCATTTATTCTTATTCAGAGATACACTCAAATAAGGGATACACTTTATTATTATTTTACCTACAAAACATATCTAATGTAATGCTTTTTGATGAAAGCATCTCATAGAAGTGTGCTAATCCGACTATTAATCAGCCACATAAATATATCTCGTAAATTTTTTGCAGAGATAGAAGCCCGATGAAAAGCTTGGGGGGCACGCGGCTCTTATCGGATGAAAAGATAATTTTTGCATCAGAGCACGCGCGCGCGCGCGCGTCATTCGTCGCGTCGGGCCATTGTTTACGTCGCTCTGCGCATCCGAATAAAAGAAATCCCTTGATATTATATACCCTCTCGAGCTATAGGGTATTATCAACAAAAAGAGGGTCGGGGGGAACAAAAACAAAAGAACAGTGGCGCATTTTACTAAGTCGAGTTTCATCAGGAGTTCAATTATTATTCGCGCGATACGTTTTTGCGATCAGCCCCGTGACGGCGGCTAATTCCCCATACATCATCTTTTGAAAGGGGACGAAGCTCGAGGTGCGCGACACGAGCTCCTTTTTAAAATGCAAATCCCCCAAGATGTAAATACGGTATCTCTACGGAGCTTTTAAACGACACGCACACACGCACACACGCACACACACACACACACACACACACTCGCGTATGCACACAAAGCCTATGAATATTAAAAACGCGATGGGAGAGAGAGAGAGAGAGAGAGAGAGATGGAAAGGGAGGAAGGAGGGACTTCCTTTTTTGGCTCTCTCTCTCTCTCTCTCTCTGCCTGTCGCGCGCAACTCTCCGTCTCCCAAGATACGACATGAATATTCAGGCGCTTACTTTATGCGAGTTTCCCAATTTTTCACCTTGTACATCATATAAGTACACAGTGTGTACCTCGCGTATGTGCGCGAGTGACGTATATAATTTAAGAGAGTGGATTGGAGAGAAGGGAGAAGAGAAAAAAGATGAGAAAAGAGAGAGAGAGAGAGAGAGAAAGAGAGAGAAAAGCAAAAACAACAACACAGACTCACCTATTGTACATGAGGACGTCGGGCTTCCAGAGGCGATGCGGCGGTATCCTCAAGTCCCGAACATTGCCGTACTTGGAAGGGTCCCACATCATGTTAACGTCGTTCCATTCCTGAAGGAAATGTCGATTTTGCATTACAAGCTTGTTACTTAGGGACGAGAGTGGAGGTGAAATGTACTTCGTGTTCGTGCGCGCGCGCAAGTGCCCTAGACCGCTTAAAATGTCAGGCTTGCAGACTCCGAGTTAGCTGGGAAATTTACTGGCGACCTTACCCACCCCGTTTGTGGTCCAACAAATAAATATATATCGTATATTAATGGTTAGGCTGCAGTTATTTAGGATGGGTGGATGGGGGGGGTATTTTAAATTTATGCTTGCTTCACAGCTTGAGTTGAGTGTCTCTCTTTTGGCCCGCGCGCATATTTCCTTCATTATTTTCGCATTTCAATTAAAATTATGTTAAGAAGATTGCCGGCATTATATATAGATACCTACAAGACGGTCAACTGCATGCTAATGTTAACGTGAATTTTCAGTATAATAAATATAATAGTACCAATTTAATTAAGAGCATACTTATTTTCATTTTTATGATAGGCTTTGTTTATTATTATTAGTTTAATTAAATTATAGATATACATTATTTAATTGATAAAATAATTTGGACGAGTACAAGAATTTTCTTAACATTTTTATTTTATGTTAAATTGTAGTTGCAGTAAATATTTCTTTACTGTATACATACATTTCTCTGTTTATTTACTACACAATATTTATCATGATTTATAATCGATTGAACTTTTAACATTAAAACCATTCAACTGTCTTATAGTTATTATATAGTTAAGTAAAATTTATAATTAAATCGACACAGCTATGGGAAAACATCTGCTCGATTAATCATAAATTCATTAATTTTAAATTCAAACAGACGATCCGAATTTTAGCAATTTAAAATTGTATTAACTCCGCAGAAAAAGAAATTCTATTTACTTTTCCAATCGGACGGCACTGCCAAGAGAAATAAACCGTAGCCCGAGAAATCCAATTGTCGCCTTGCGTCTCGTACTTTTCGTTCTCGCCCTTTAATTAGGACGCTCTCTCCCGCCGAAAAAGTCAAGCAAAACTCTCTTCCCCTCCCGAACTCTATACATATATGCACAGTCCACACACATATATGAACCAAGATTTCGCCGCTACACGACGCGCGCGAGCAAAACGAAAAGGAATTTTCGCGCTCCATATCTTCGGGAGAGAAAGAGAGATAGTGTACGTGTAGTCCGTGAGGGTAGAGACTAGCCTCGTCCTCGCTTTTCGTCCACCCTTCCCC
>UELU01118732.1:0-14748 GCA_900490025.1 Megastigmus dorsalis | reverse complement strand
ATTCACGAGTGTGTGATGGGTTATCTCTAAATATTTAAATCTAACCTACAAATGTAAGGTACATTAAAAATAAACAGCTGATGTCGTCTGCACATACATATCCTTAACGGGTTTCTAGGGAGCTTGCGATTATATTCCGCCTAAAAATTAGCTGAACCGATCCGCCTAGAAGCTGGTGTACCAACCAGCTCGACTCGTCAATTTTCTAGCAGGGTTTAAATAGAACTATATACATAGTAACATATTTTAATATTATACTATTGCATCAAACGATTATTATTATTAAGTAAAGCTAAAAATATAATCTCCAAAACTAATAAATCTTAATTGTAAAATCATTTCCTAACTAGAAACCGTATAAAAAAAAAACGTGTTTAGAAATTACTTTTCTTACGTTCTTAATTTCGTCCCGAATCTCAATCGAAGATCAGCCACTCAAAGATTCACAAATCGTTGTTTTCCAATTCTCGAAAGCAAGCGCCATATGCGCCTAACGCGGCACACGTACCGCATAGAGCATGAATCAGAAAGAGCGACGGAGTGAGAGAGAGAGAGAGAGAGAGAGAGTATAGGCGAGTGTATATAAGCGACGAGGGCGAAAGTGTCGCACGCGAGAGCGAGCGCAGCTCGTCACCGGAAAGGGATATATATCGCGCGCGAAAATGTCGTAAAGCGTTTTATAACAGGAATAAAGAGCTCGCCGGCGTTGCACCGAGAGTGAGAGCGTCGCTCGCGCCCCTTCCGCTATACTCCTGCACAGCTCTGCACCCAACGCCAGCGCGCGCACACACACACATAGACACGCACGTGTATACAGGGTGTGTAACCAAATTGGCGCCTGTATAGCTGCCTGTGGCGGATTTCGAAAGGAAAATTGAACGATCGTCGTGCCGGTACAAAAGCCATTTGTCAATCGGGAATTAAGGATCGAGACGTGTTAATAGACGCTTTTCGTGATTGAATTATTTGAATAGGCGCGCGCGCTGTATGTCCCTACATGCAACTTGGCAATTCGTAATACATGTATTGTATAATGAATTTCATTTAGTAGAACAAAGAAAAGTTAATTCACTCGCATTTGAAAAAAAACCTGCATGTTCAATTATTATTGTTAATCGTTTATATTGTTAGGATATGAATTGTGATTTGCCAGACAATATTATATAAATTAGCATAATTGACAACTTCTAAAGTTAAATTTGATAATAAATATTCGACAAAATGTTTACATATACAAACTCTCTCTACAGCATCAATGTCTGAATTCGCCACCGCATTTTTTCAGTCCCGCTGTAACTCTGTCGCACACTGCATTATAATCCAGAAGTATATACGGGCAGGTATGCAGGTCGCGCAGGTAGTCGCTAGTATATTCAACGCACCGGAACTTTTTTATAACGCGGCTTTGTACAGCTACGTGGTGCCCTTTGACACTGCGCTTCAAGCCAGCCCTCATTACAAACCCAATTCAGAAGAAGTTTTCACAGCCCAGGCAGCTTGACTATCTTTTAATAAAGTGTGCTTTATGAACGGGGCGTGCCTTTCCACTTTGCCACTGCTGCACACACGCACACACGCACACACACACACACACACACACACAGTTGCGTTTAAAGTGATATACCGTTCACCTCGATGCCGTTGTTGTTCGCAATTAATCGCTCGGCTGCGAAATTATTGAGATGACTAAATGCAAATGCGCGCGTATACATACGCGGATGCGTGCTTTAATTGGCTGGCCTTTATCATCGCGGGATTTAAAACTTGTCGCCAATTAAATATCATGCGTATTAAGGTGATTTCATAAGATGACGGTAAAATTATTCCAGACAAATGCATTACCGAGTTAATTGAGAAAGAATTTCTCGTCGAGTCTGCCGCCGTCGTCTTATAATGAAATACACGTGTCGTTATGCTACAGATTTATTTCAAATTGTAATTTAATTATATATTTCCTTAATTTAAATCTAGAAAGTCAAAATACTCATATCCTTATTTACTTCTACCATTATATGATTCTTAATTCGCTGATGCGAAGCGTCCGTTTTACCACTCGTTTCGTAAATTCAACTTTATACAAAAATTATCTTCTTATTGATCGAGACATCGCTGATTCTGAATAAATAAATATGCCATTAACAGGTTGATTAATTTATACACCCTAGAAATGTATAAAAGAAAACACATAAGATTACTTTTACCTTACGCTCCAGTCTAAAAATAAAACTCGAGACAAAAAACAATTGCCGCACGCAAACTTGGCTCAAAAAAGAAACACTAGCAGTTCGTCCCATCTAAAAATTTACACCGGAGATAAATGCAACCGCAACGGCCCGCAGACGGGGACGAAAATCACGCACGCGGAATCTCGCGGCCTATATAATGAAAACGCAGGAACGCGCGCTAAGGTGTCGTAAAACACGAAGGATCGACACAGCGTATACATAAAAGTTTAGAGCTCCGCCAGTGGAAGATGCACCTTGCGCCCGCTAATATAAAGAATACCTCGCCCCAGCGAAAAATCATCATCCTCGCAGTCTTCTGGTTTGGCGAGTTATACGATATCGTGCAGCGGAATCACCGTCCGCGTATATATACGAGCGAGCGCGAAAGACGAACGGATGAGCGAGAGAGAGAGAGAGAAAGAGCGATCAGGTTTGGGCAGCTGTCTGTAGTCGCGTCACTCAACGTTCCTTCAACGCTCGCAGAATGAATGGCTTTCATTATAAGCCTTATCTGCTCGCCCGATCTCTCCTCTCTCTCTCTCTCTCTCTCCCTCTTGCTTGTACACTCGCGTATATATATATAAATATATATATATATAAGAGGCCTACATATCCACTCGATTTTTCTTTCTTCGCGTCGCACGTCGCAGCTCTCGATCCTCGACCCTTTTCTTTTTTCACCTCGCGAGCTTCGCCCTGCGTGCACCGATTTGTGCTCCACTCCGTACATCGTCGCGCGCGCGCGTGGTTTTCTCGTTGCACGGCTGTCTCTCATCGCTCGAGTGAAAGGAGCCAAGGATCCGTGCCTAAGGTATATATTATATAGAGGGGTCCTGGGTATCGCAGGGTGTGGATGGGCGTGAATATCATCGTGCAACCAACTTCTATAGCTGTGTGTTTGCATTAACCTGAGAACAATGCCAGTTTCATTGTTAGTACAGCACAGGCTCTAGCCCTGGATACTTCAAGATCGTTTCAGAGAACCAATAGTTGCACGAGTTTTAACACGAGACACTTTTCAAAAATCTCGTTTATCCTTGATATTTTTATATTAATTATATTATTAAGATAAATGGAAAACATCCGCGCAAAAACGGGTATAGTATAGCACCAACATATTGTAGAAAACATAACCATTTTGCTCGAATATTGCTGATATATTGAAATTCAAAAAAATTATTTTAGAATTTATTATTTATGTAATGATAACGTTATCAGCAATATTTTGGCAATATGGTTATATATTTTCTACAATATGTTGGTACTACTATACCTGTTTTTGCGCGGATCTTTGCTGGTTATTTTGCAATTCTAAGAAAGCAATAGAATTATAATATTAATAATCATTTTTTTAAATAATATTCGAGTAACGGGTGCTTTTTTTCAATATGGTGTCCAAATGAAAAGGTAACCCGTCCCTTTTTAAAAGTAAATCTTAAATTTTTATCAAATTAGAATTGAGTCACTTTGAAAAGATTTTAATAGTACATTACGCTACTAGGGCGCAAAACAGTTGATTCTCGCCCGAGCGAAGCGAGTTTGTTTTCGCGGGCCGTCCAGGAAAAATAGGCATGGAAAATTGAATTTTGCACTCGGTGTGTTAAAAAGTGTTTTTTCCTTATCAGAAGAGTAATGATTTATGTTCTATATCGATTGTAATAATTCTATGTGTTCTCTTTTCAGTTTTATTCACCTGCACTAGAACTACAACTGGCAACCAATCATCTAATCATTTATCGCTAAATATACTTTTCGAAATACTTCATTTCTAAGCTCGATCGTCGCATCCCAACTGAATCCATAACCTACAGAAAAGAATCAACAAATCACGCCATCAATGCAAAAGCACACAATCTCGCGGAGTCGGTTAGATCTTGTAACGAGTACGGGGATGTAGCAATCAATCTCTTTCCATTTGGTCGGTAACGCGCATATATACGTTATATCCCCGGGCACCGAGACTCTCTCGCCCCCATATGAAGTTCGGTAAAAGCGAAGCGGCTGCAGCGCTATAGGGCTTTAACGAAGATACACGCGGCCGCGGTGTTAGCGGTCAGGTAAATACCAAACGTTAATTCTCATAACCGAAACTTGGGGGGGTTGGCGAACGCCGCGAAAGTTACGTATCGCGCACCGTGTGTATATATAGTTGCCCACGCCAGACGTATATATCCGGGGGAGCATTCGTAAACGTCCTGACGCGGCTCGCGCTTGCTCCGCACATATATATACGCAAAGACGAGGGAAACGGTTTCATTTTGCTGCGGGGCTCTGAGCTGTATGAGCGCTTGTAACTACTCCAGAGCCGAATCTCTCGTCGATGTCAATGGACGTCTTGCTGCGAGTGAGACAAAGGCAATGTGAATGCGCATTAATTAAGCAACACGTTTAACTTCTTTTCTTAGCTTTTAGTCAAGACTGACGTTGTTGACCTATTACTTGATATTTTCACTGGGTAGAAAAGCATAGGGAACCGGTAGGAACTGGGTAAGTTGTATGGTTAAAGCTGATCGGATCCCGGTCGGAGTTGGATTATACTTGAAAGGATTTCCTTATGGAAAATGTAAAAATTTGATAGAGACAAGATAAGATTCGGGGAATCCTGACCTAAGAATGAATAATTAATAATTTAGTATCCAGAAAGGCAAATAATACTTTAATATATTTTACGTAGCATATTTCTTTAGACATATTAAAAAGATAGATTTTCTTTTAAATTATATGCATCATTCGTACAATCATACTTTCACGTAAAAAGCAATATTAAAAAGAATATTCTTGTTAAGTAGAAAAACGATTTGCGAAACACGAAACGAAAAAAAGCAACCGGGGTGTGATTTGAAGCATTCGCTAAAACTGAATTGCTGTAACAATATATGCAAAACAAACAAACAAAGTCAGTAAAGAAAAGCCGTAGAAAAACTCGAATATAAGTATAAGGAAAGTGGAGAAGGAAAAAAAACAGAAAAGAAGAAGCATAGCAGGGTCGAGCAATAATGAACGAAGGAGAGACTACAGAAAGATATGAAAAACATAAGGATAAGTTAAAGGGATAGAGCAAAAAAATGGGGGAGGGGGGGGGGTATGGAAGGTGAGTGAGAAACAAAGGCATAGAAAGTGAGATTGAAAAAAGAGGAGTACCTACGGGATGAGGGCGGAAGGGAGAGGCTAAGGGGGCGAGAATAACGCGAGATTCAAAGAAAAAAAAAAGAAAGAAAAGAAAACAGAGAGCGGGCAGAACGCGCGAAAGGGACAGACGAAGAGTGAAGGAAGCGCAGGAGCGAGAGAAAGAGAGAAGGAGCGCGCGAGCTGCACAACTTGATAATAATAAACTGAAAAAGGAGCAAAAGACATTATTTTAAAAGGGAAATGCAGAGCGCCGCATTTTTATGTCTTCGCCAGAACTTTTCATCTCTCCCCGCGTCTCTATCTCTCTCTCCCTCGCTCGCACACCGCGAAACCTAAGAGGGACGTTGAAGGAGAGAGAAAGAGAGAGCGAGAGGGGTAGAGACGCTCTCGCGAGGAAGAGGAGCAACTCGCGCTCCCGCCACGCCGAAGAGAGAGAGAGAAAGAGAGAAGGTATACCGGGCGCAAGAGGGAGGCGGAGGCTAAAAACGCGGAATGAAACGGCAGACTGCCGCTGATGAAATTCATAATTTAGATCCAATGCGCTCTCTCTCTCTCTCTCTCTCTCTCTCCCTCTCTCTCTCTCTCTCTCTCTGTACCTCGTTTAGAATACACTGCTATTTATAGTCGAAATTTTCTCCTTCGGAACGATCTCTCTCCGCTCGGCTCCTCGGTTCCCCCCTTTCCGCGGTGCACTTTTTCCCTTACCATCGCGCTCTCCTCCGCCTCATCGCTACGTTTACTCTCGACCCCTCGTTTTAGCGCGCGATACGTAAACTCGAGGCGGTCGCTACTCCGGAGCTCGACTTGTCTATATGGCGCTATATAGAGTCTTTACGCCTTCTGTGTCTGACTTTCTCTCTCTCTCTCTCTCTCTCTCTCTCTCCCTCTTGCTCGCTCGCTGCTGCTATGCAGCGGTGGTTGTGTGAGCTGCGTCTGTGTGGGTGACGTAAAGTCGAATCCGGAGCGACGAATGAAATTGAGATTTTACAGGTGCGCACGGAGGCTCTTCACTTTTTCATCCTACCTGCGCTGCTGATTTAGATCTTTGGGAAAATTAATTTTTTACCTTACCCTCGGCCTTTTTACGTGCGGGAATTAAAGATTATTATTCACTAGTATACACCTTGAAAATCGTTTAATTAATACCGTGTGGTATGGATACAAAATTTTACTCTGCTGTTATATTCAACTATATAACTATTAAGTTAGGTTTAATACATAATTGAGACATAAATCTTCTTTTAACGAACTCCTGATTTCAAACACAGAAGACATAGATAATTAAACTTTTTTAAGGTGTATACATTTTTAATAATAGCTCAACTAAAAAAAAATGCAATACACCTAATTAAATCATCACACCAATTAAAACTTGCAATCAACGAGTGAACATTTATTACGAATAAAAACATCATCCTCGTGACTGAAGTACATAAAATGTCGCACGTAATACCAAACTACTTTGCCTCCGAATCAAATTCAAAATTGATGTCTCTAACAGTTTCATTAACCTTATGGAAAATCGGCGGATAAAAGTAACGTTTGCAATGATTAAAAGCTCAATAAGCGAGTGACTCCTTATCTAACGGCAGGCACATATGTAGAAACCAGTTTTATACCCAAGCGTGGCATTAAGGTGAAAATGGTTTTAAATTATAGGCGGGATGAAAAATCGACGCCGCGGCGCGCGAGCCAAAATAAAAACAAGAAAAGGTGCGAGAGTACAGAGGTAGTTTCCGCGCGATGAAGTCGAGACTCACTTTACACTCTCGGAGCTGGTAGTTTTCACCCGATGTAAATGCTCCGCGGCTCGAGCGTCGAACGAGACGAGATTATCTAAACGATCGACAGGCAGGCAGACCGATTGATTCGACGCCTCGAGTATCGCGAATCCTGCACACCGTGCATATAAGTAGCAACCGCGCGCTCAACGAATACATATAAGCCTCCTGTAATATTAGAAATTACACGCTGCACGTCTCCTTCGCTCTTCGGACTTTTGCATACCACTACTACTACTGCTTTCTCCAGCTTTATTGCGACACGCTTTTAATTCGACTTCTGGAAAATCTTTCTCACGTACCCGCAAACGCTTGATCTATAGTTGTGCGATAGCGTGGCAAACACGCATTTTTAAACTGTACAGTGGTAACTAGAAATTATACATCTTTCGATACCGATATAAGGTGAGTGCGAACGCCCGGTATTGGAAAAAATAGTTATGTGCGCAGGATTTATATAGAAAATGCGCGCACCTCTAGCATACATTCTTGCAAGTTATTCAAATAGACTTTGATATAGGAAAAAAATGTTCTAATTTATATATTGAGAAATTAAGCGCGCTTATTTATTACCGAGTCATCGATTTCATTATACGTTAACAGGTTTGTGGACGGAACTGTATGTAAAAAAAATCAAGAAGTGCATGCGTTTTTAGCAAAGCGGATTAAATGCGGAAAAATAAATCAATTAATTACGAGATAATGATATCGCGACAGCTGACATTAAACGTTAATTATTATTAAAGATTAAAATATACATTATAAGCGCGTATACGTGTACATCTAAGATTATAACACACAACAAAATGCGGAGAATGCTTTCGCGTTGATTATAACATTGTACAAGGGATTTTCATTCGCAACGCTTTGTAGGTCCTAGCCGCGAGTGATGATGAGTATCTCTATAAGGTAAATCTAATTAAATATATAATTGATGTACAAAAGTAAATAATGGCGAAAGTAATGCGCTATTTACATTTTTAACTAGCACTATACACACACACACGTATAAATACTTTCGCCGTGTTATACATTTTTATCAATCGGATCTCGGCGGGGCCTCAAAAGAAATAATCGCTACTCGGTGCACTATGAACGCGAGTATATCCCCTAATTGCAGATTTATTCTTATTCCCCGTCGTAATTCGCAGCAAAATAAAGACTTAAACGCTCGCATCGAACGCACATAACACTAATACACACACACTAAGTCACACGCACACACACACCGGATACACTTAAAGTATAAGTTGTAAGCCGTAAATCCGAGGGATATGTTTTTTTTATTTCCCGTCCGCGCGGTTTCGCTCGCCCGAGCACTTCGTCCTAATCACTCAGCCATCCAAAACCATATATACACATAAACTTCCAAGCTTGCGACAGCGAATACATTACACCCGTATAAGCCAGAGCCAACTTCCTACTCTTACACACGCACATATGCACAAACACACACACACACACACACACACACACACACATAGAGACAGTAGAAAGCTCGAGCTTGAGTGCATATATGAAAGCGAGAGAGCTTGAATAGTTGGTCAACGGCGTCGGAGGGGGTTATAAGTCGCGAGTGACGGCTGGGTGGCACGCATGATCTTAAAAGGAAAGAGAGAGAGAGAGAGAGAGAGAGAGAGAAAGTGAGAGAGGAGGTGCAGGAGAGAGAGAGGACTACCTTAGCAGAGGCGGCTGCCGTTTATCGTTTCCCTGTCGCGTTTCATCCGGCAGTTATTCCATATCCCTAATAGGATGTAATATTATACGGAGAGCCGCGTTCACTTGAATTCGCGCGCGCGCCGAGAGCGCGATCGCCGAGCTTTAACGGTGACTGGGCACGAAACCACTTCTCTCTCTCTCTCTCTCTCTCTCTCTCTCTCTCTCTGCCGTGCACTGGCCCCCTCATCTTTCGACTTTCTTGCGGTGTGTGTATGTGTGCGTTTGTACATTTTTCAGCTGCGCGAGTCGCGGCTTTTTTCTTCCTCGCGCGCATAAATAAGCACGTGTAACGAGAAATTAATCCGCGATCCGAGAGGATGTGTCGTAGCGGTATATAAGGAACGAGAAAGAGATTGTTGATCTTGACGCGGCGGTGAGATTCGAGCCGAAACTCTTTTGTACTTCCTTATTTTATTGCCTTCGCTCCGAAATGCACTTTACACGTGACCGCAGCTGTTGTACAAATGCTAGCGTGGAAAAAAATGTGATGAATTAATATTGCCTTTTCTCATCATACATAATAATCGAGATAACAATTTAGTTTTGGTGGATTTGAAAATTTACTGTCTCACAATATTGTTCTCAACTCGAGTACATCAAAATAATTTGGCGATTTTGATAAAAACTTTATGTACCGGCATTAAGGTATACGATTCAAATACATTTGCGCATCATTACAGAACAAAAAAAAAATAAACGCTTATACGCATCCGATGTATATCGTTAAAGTGCGTAACAAATGCGTTCGCATCTATCGCCTAGTATATATGTAGTTACCTATATACATGAAGTCGCTCGGCACGCAAATCTAGAGCGAGATAGATTCCGTATCCCGACTAACCGTTAATTCGACGTATATACACACTGCGTTCAGCCAATCGATGTGCATGCATATACGTATACACACATGCATGCAAACGCATATATACGTGTACACGCATCGGCGCGCGTAGCCGTGATGTACACACGGATGGATGTATTTACATATGTAGGATGTGCGCGTGTATCGGACCAAAGTATAGATGCTGTAATAGCGCAGCCGAGACTATATACATATATAAATTGACCGTAATTGTATTCAGTGTTACGCCTGACGGATAGATCAAAGTCAATTGGTTGGACGAGTGACGGATCGAGGGATTGAGCTGATGTTGCTACTGCAGCTCGCATCGTTTCTATAGCCTCGTATAAGAAAGAGTACGATCGTATCGATGCGCTTGGTTCGTTCTAATTTCTTCTTATAGCGCACTTTAAGATATTGATTGAAAATATCGAGTTTTTTTGTGGTGATCTAGTGTGATACAAGAATTCGATTAGGCTCTAATTGCTAATGAAGCGCAAGCGAGCATAGATCCTTGTTATACGGTAACGTTTATTATTGCAAAACACGAGGAGACGTATATAATTGGATGTGTTCGTTCATTATTCAAAAATCAGCTGCGCGATCATTTCAAAGTTTTTATATAGCACTTATTTGAATGAAAATAAATGCCGATCGAAATCGCTTTTGACTGATTACAAATTGGATCTTTATAACGATAAATGTACAGAGAAAAAGGCATCGTAAATTTATCGCGTTTATAAAGCATGGAAAACGATTCTTTAATTGCTATCGCCGGATAAAAACCGTCTTATTACCAATTATTAGATATTTATTATGTGTGTGAATGCAATTGAAAGGATACAAAAAGAGAAACGGACAGACGGAACGTGAGGAAAGCAGAGTGAAAGAGAGAGGCAATACAAAGTGATTCTTGTGAAATAGCAAATATCTACATTGCAAAAATAAATTTGTAAAAAAACTATTGACGATAGGATGAAAGTCTTCGTAAACACGTCGCGTCCATCATCTGACCCTCATCGCCATTCGAACAAAACGTAATTCATACAAAACGAAGAAAGTCACCGCGCGCCGCAATAACCAGATAATCTATCTATACCTCTCGCTGCGAACGGTCGGCTATATACGCGGCAATCGCTCACGAAAATAATTCCCTACGAAAGCACGCGACGGAGCGCAAAGGAAGTAATTTGAAAAGCCGGTGAACAAAGGACGGAACGGCGCGACGCGGCATCCGCAGCTGCGAAACAACGTAAAACTATGGAAGCGTCGGCGCTCGGCCCACGTGTCAACGCGTCGATTATCATTATATACATCGCGTTCGTCGGCCGTAATGCGGACGAGCCTCGAGCGCGCGCGCGCTTGACTGGATATAAGCGTATAAAGAGAGGAGCAAAGAAAAGTTGCTGCGAGAGGCGCGGATGATTGGCGTCCGAATTCAGCACTTCCGCAGCTCTTTTTCTCCCGATCCCGATCTGTTATGCAGACGCCGCTCTGTACCTGTACGCCCTATAAGAATGTCACGCGCGTCAAAGTGTCCCGCGGGGTGTGGGATGCTGCAGCTCCACGAGCGGCCTTGTCAAAGCACGAGCCCACCTGATATTTGACTTGGAATTCGCTTGCGTGTACTCGCTCGTACAAAGCCTCTTTTTCTCGTTCCCCGCGTATACTTTTCCGAGAGCGTAAATATCTATCTTGATGAGAGAAAATCGATTTTTTAAGCGAGTTACACATATATGTACGATTATAGTTTTTACGAGGATTCGGCGGACTCGTTATCTCGCAGACCATTAGTGCATTGAACCGCGGTTTTCGTTTAATTACTTATGAATTTTCAATGTATACTAATAATTAATATAACATTCACTGTTTTCAAATGCTTCTTATAAATTCTGCACGCAAAAACCGCAATTTAATTTTTAATAGTAAAATATTCTTGACGAATTCATAACAATATTGGGTATGAGGTTATTATTTCGTAAATGAATAAGCTCGAAATAACCCGTGATAAAATTAGCAGGATGGTGGTCGATACAACTCTTCTGAATATACAAGCCTGAATATACATATAAAGCACTTAGATTTCAACAGGTGGTAAATTGCTATATAGACAAAAGTATATCCTATTCTCTATTTTCATCTATACAGCTAAATAAAAACTTGAAAACTTGAAAAAGCAAAGATAGTAATAGTTTTTCATTGAAAAGTTCGATCTGATATCGACCTGTCGATTCATCAAATTCGAATGACTCCTCTAAAAATATAATTCAAAGCAAATCGTTCCATATTCTCACTCGATCCTTCAACTCGATTCATCAGCGTCTCTCTGTTCGACAGCGGTTGAAAAACGCCAACAGCAAGTGCAGCTGTGCAGCTGCCCAAAACGTCGGCCAGTCGCAAAAATAAAGCGAAGCATTCGAATTAGCGCAAAACAAAGCTCTCGCGCGGCAATTCACGCAGAGCTTATGGCCTGCATATATATACCTGAAGCGGCGTGCCTCGATAATAATTAAACTCTCGTCGAGCGCGCAATTAATCTTTCGATTTAGAGCGACGCAATGAGGAGAACGCTCCTTCTATCTCTCTCTCTCTTGATTTTTCCCGGCCGTAATAGACGAATGCAACCATTTACACGCGTTCGAATGCTCGCGAAAAGGAGAGCAGCGAGCGCGTGGCCATATATATTCCCTCTTGATCCTGATGCTGCACGTCGCGCGCAACTTTCTACAACTTATACGCGCGCGGAAGAGAGGAAAATATAACCCGAAAACGTCGATCGCTGTCATTTACTGGAACTGTCTTGATTCCCCGCGCCCTCTTCGACACATTTCCTGGCATGCTTCTATCTTCGTTTCGACAACGCTCAGAGAGTGCATTTTACGCATTGCGTTGAATGAAACGTATATACAGGTACGAGTCCCAATGTTGTTGGTATTTTATATATATACATAATATGAGTAAATTATATACGCGAGCCGTGCGGTTTTCGGTTGCAGTCGCAGTATATTATTTCAGTGTTACGGCTTTCTCAGACGATAGCCACGAGGTATCGAGAGAGGGAGAACAAAGCTGACGAGTAAATCAATCGAAGCGAGAGATATTGCATTGAATTCCAATGACGAGTCAAAATAAACCGCCGCGATTCGCGAATAATAATAATTAGCCGTGCGGACGAGTCACTATAAGAATCCGCAGTATAAATCTCCTCGAAAAACTTGTTATAAAATATATATGTATGTATATTTAAAGTCCCTCGTAGTCATAAGTGATAAATTGAATTTGTTGCGCGGAGCGGGGACAGCCGCGACATTTATATATCCTCGCTAAAGGAATTCGCGGCCAAAAGAGTCACCAAAAAACATACATTGGCATCGGACACTGCACGGCCGGCGTCACCGGCTACTCGTCGGTCCCGCGCGCGCGCGATGGAAAATCATAAAGTGAC
Organism: Megastigmus dorsalis; assembly: GCA_900490025.1. Classification (NCBI taxonomy): domain Eukaryota; kingdom Metazoa; phylum Arthropoda; class Insecta; order Hymenoptera; family Megastigmidae; genus Megastigmus; species Megastigmus dorsalis. The sequence goes on along the minus strand of UELU01118732.1, from coordinate 1,608 downwards.
CGAAGCGCTAAATATAGAAAAAACCGCCCGGCGAACGATTATATGGCCACGGACAAGAGGAGGATGGGGTTATATCTCGCGCAACATAAAAGCGTCATGATCATAAATAATTCGATCACCCCGCGCGAGATGCTTTATGGGTTCGAAATGAATTTTGCGCGAATAAGAGAGAGAACTTTATTTATGGAAAATTGAAACGCGGAGCAGTGATGCGCGCGACGCGAGTATAATCTGCTACTCGGAATATGTAAGCCCGCGCGAATCGTCATCCCATCCACCCCCGGAATACACAGGTATATATAAACAATAACACTCGCAGTTGGAATGATGATGCGAAATCTCGCGAGTTGGTGTCTTTATGCTCCGTCGTCCCATTAAGAAGACGAGAGAGACGGAGTGAGGGAGAGGGGAAGGGGGGAGGGAAAGAGATCGAGAGGAAAAAGTCCAGAAACAAGAAATGAAGAAGCAGGACACACGCGTACTGACACACGCACACACACACACACAAACACTTGGGCGCAGCTCGCGGCTTAAGTTATGTTACGATGAGACGCGAGGAGAACCAAGTTTTTCGGACACATGGAGCAGCAGCAGCAACGGCAGCGGCAGCGTCAGCGCGTCAGTGGCGGCAGCAATTCGAAACGATATACCTTGGCATCGCGCGGGGCTTTCCAATAAATAACGAGATAATCTCCGGTGAAATCAGGCGAGTTATGTCCGCCATAAAGGCTCGGTCGAGAGGCGGCGACGACGACGACAACGACGACCGGCTCCCTACATGTATACATATATATACGTGAACGCGCCTTTTGAGGCCTCGTGCTCGTCTGTCTGTCTGTTTGTCTGTCTATGCGTGTGTGTGTGTGCGGATCGCGAATGGTGCAAGAGACTATACACGGACATTCGATTGATCTATCGATGATTACCGGGCATTCTTGATTTCTGCCGTGACGGAGACGAGAAGAAGATCCGGTGAGTCTTCTAATAAAACCGATGCCGCGTGAATCCTCGCGCGACCTGATGCAATTTTTGCCCTTTTTACGCATTCGGACGTCTGACGATTTACTGATCGACACATATACACACACTCGCACACATAACACTTGGTTGGCGATTACTTTTAATGTGATTGGACTGCTTTTTTTCCCGCGCGATATATAACGTCGTCGCGAGAGATAATATTTTGAGTTTTTTGTTTGCGATATGTAAGAGCGATAATTTATTCGGGAATTTTATTGGCGCGACTGGCTGTTTTTTTTTTTTTGCGCGCCACGCGGGGAGGAACGATGTGTTTACGGCCGGAATTTATTCGCTTTCTTTTTTATTATCGGCTCTCCGGAATGACATTGCGAGAATGGAGTGTATATAGAAAAAGGTTGCGCGAACTTTCGGGTTAATGGTTGGGTTATTGTAGTCGACAAAATTGGCGGTTATTAAGACGCGATCCCGAACAACTTAAGACACACTCTCTTGGATAAGACTCGAATTCGCTTTTTCCAGCACCGCCCAAGATATAGAGTAACATCTTTATTCATTTGGTGTCTGTGCAATGCGATAGGCTTATATTCGGCTTAATCACCGGCTATATATATATATATATATATATAT
>UELU01118729.1:0-40088 GCA_900490025.1 Megastigmus dorsalis | reverse complement strand
CACGCACACGCACACGCACACGCACACGCACACGCTCACACACACATATATATATATATAAATATTTGGGTCGTTATAGAATCACGTTTGCTTAAATTGCCATCGAATGAACAATACCATCTATATCAATTAGTGTGATGACGTCTAAGTATGATGACGTTTTGATTACATAATTTATTACTAAAGAATGATTATATTGTATTTTGAATGTATAAAATAATGTATTTGGAGCCAAGTTGAAAAATTCTTGTTTTATAATCAATTTTTACTTGAGACAAGTAAAAAACCTACTTATTACTTTTTATTTCAACGTATACGTAATCCTTTCATTTGTGTTGAGTAAATTTTTATATAATTCAAATAGTATTCAATTTTTTCAGCATAAAGCAAGAATTTTTTAATTAAATATTATATTTTCAGATTATATTTTATGTTAGTGAAATTTTTTTTTTCATTTTTATTGTAAAAATTTGTTTCTGCTTTGTCAAACTATAATTTCTAATAAATAATATTAAAATAATAAATAGTACGTTTTCATCAAAGGCGTAAAATTATTATGCTCGAGTTACAAACATTATTTTTCGCTAAGTTGCGCGTAAAATTTAAAATATTTACGCTAAAAACATCAGGGTTTGATATGGTATATATACGCCCACTACTTACATCGTAATTTTTTTTTAAACTTAGTATCTATTTTTTAATTTTATTTTTAAACGGGTACAATATTTTTATACTGTAAATAATATTTTTCAAAGGTAGGAATTTAATGATATGAACGAACCAATATATCGGCCAAAAAATCATTATATTTATTCAGCAACGTTTCGGCAGCGTGTTACACCTATATGGATGCTCGCGTTCCTTGATGCATGTCACAAAATTACTATTATCTTTTATATAACCAGGAACGTCTTTGACTTGAGTTCTCAACTATATTTTTTGAGAGTTTAATTTTTCAATTTTTTATAAGAAAATAAATAAAAGGCTACTTTGTTAATTAAAAAATTGATTAAATAGACTACCCGAAAAAAAATAATAGTAATTTTATATATGCGTAATTTTGTGAAATTAACATAGGGACTGGACATTTTGTTTCGATCATTTATTAGCAATTTTAAATATCGAATAATATAAATAATTATTAGTTTTTATATTATTCTTTGACATTAAGTCTTAGTATATATAATCTTATAGCGTCATTACAATGTAAAGGTAATTCTCATGCATCGTGATGTATACTTATACGCATAAACTACTTCAGAAATACTTTCATCTATAACGCTATATACAACAATTAAAATTACAATTACTATTTACTTATAATTAAAGCTATAAGACTTATAGCGTATAAAAGTATACCCAAAATTGATAAGAAATAAATGATATTGATTGATAGACTTCTTTTGCTTTAATTTTGTAACCATTTTCAATTTTCAATAACCTTATGGAAAATCAATATTTTTATAAGTCTTAAATCAAAGCTTCTTCTTTTTGCCTTCTTTCTACTTTCACTTTGCATGTCCACAAAATTGTGCTAAATATGCATAACCTGAGTTATGAAAAATACTAGTATAACATGTATGATGGATTTTTATTCAATTTTCTCAAAATAGGAGTATACTTATAGTCGCTTATAACTTCGAAAAATTGAATATTAGATCGTAACTAATGTTTGGCTTTTTGCATATATAATTTGGGGTCAGAAAGTATATTACAAAGTTTAAGCTAAAATCGCAACCCAAAGAAGTCACCCTCTCTTAGGTAGCAATACTTATAATTAAATACAATTATACAATTTAATTAGCTTCAATAATTTGTTTAATTCTTTATAAATTTTTAATATATGTAGTTAATCTTTATTTAGGTATGTGAATGTAAGTTATTACAAGTAACTAACTTAATTGACAAGTAAAAACAGATGTTACACATTAACATGCTGTATAATATGCATCTTATACATGCCTGCATGTGTGCAGCCTAATGCCAAATGTTGATATATATGCTCGTCTACGTTAAGGAAACGGAAAACTATTAACATTATTGTCAATGACCATTTAATATTCCGTGTTTTACAAAATACATTTTAAAAATCCCCATTTATACTTTACATGATAATCACAGTTTTGAAATAATATAATATAATACATTAATTTGATTAGAAAAATATGTACCACAATAAAAAGTTATAGTTCAAAGATTTTTCCGAGATTTTTCCTATGATTATGGTCACTATTTGATATTAGTATACGTGTAGCAGTAGCGCGTATATATATGTATGTTTTTATATCAGGATATTTCAGATACAGACCTCAGATATATGTTACGAACCTCAACTATAATACTGCGATAAATTTTATAGAAATCTATCGATTCGTGTTGTCTTGTGTAACTTGTAAATGTATAAAACTTAATAAATAGCTTTTTATTAAGTTTTATTCTTAAGACATATCTCGATACCTATCAGATTTTATAATTTTCATAATTTAATTATTAATAAAAAGGTTTTTAAAACTACTTATTTTAATATTAATAATGTTATAATAATATTAATAATATTTGGCACTTATCAGTTTAATATTTATTTAATCGTCATTAAAAAAAGAATAGAAAAAATATGATTTTTTTATTTCAAGACGGTCTTTAATAGCGAGCTTTTTTATTCAATATATATATGAATCTTATACAAATGTAATATTCTAATCTTGCTCTAAGTAGAGGATATCAAATTATCGATGTAATTAAATGTCATTTAACTATGTGACAATGTCTTATATAGGCTGTGTATAACTGTATAATCTGTATGCTATATTGAAATTCTTTTAAAATTTTGGCGCTATAGATGGCGACAGTTTAAACAATTTCCGATTCCGGTATTCATCATTGTACATGACTACTACAGTTGCGCAGAGAACGACAGTCCAAAGCAAAAACATCGAATATTTCGTGCGAGCCGTATCGTGCACTTGAAAAAAAAAACGAGTTTGTCAAGACGAGACGGGATTCTTGTTTAGTGAAAAACTTGTGTGCTCTGCTGATATCGGGGAAGTGCGAATATTTACTACAAATTAGTATTCATGAACTGCTCAACGAGCCCTCCTATCAACACTGTTGGGAAATTGGAAGAGGTCGCGCCCCGTAATGTAAGAGTTGGAAAAAAAAATTAACAAAAGCACTCAGTACGCAGAGGTATTTTCCGCGATTTTTCCTGGTGCTCTATACTTACTTACTGATTCATAATTGCATTTTAAAAGATTAAACAGTAGAGTTTATTTTGACTGAAATGATTTTTTCATTTATTTTTTACTTGTTTTTGTTATCTTAGTAAATATCAGCTGATTCTAACAATCGAAGTCAAAATGTGTACAATATAGGTACTACATGTATCTTAAATGCGCACAATGTGATATAGGGTGAAAATTTAATCGCAAGACTAGCTATAAGGTTAATTACTCGTGTGAGAGTCAGTGTTTTATTGACATTTATGTGTGTGGGTGTGTAAACAATTGGAGAAGCAACCGAGCAAGGAAGAATTGTATACAAGCCATTCGCAATTATAATCTCAGTGAGATAAAGAAAGAAATATTCGTAGTGAACACTTCATATTTATTCATTTTATAAGTATTTCGTATCGAGAGTTGCAATAAATTAACCTCTAATTAGATATTGAAAAATCTTTCTCTTTTATTAGCGTCTATACGTATATATATACATATGTAGATAATTTTCTTTTTTGCGCTTCATGATAAATTGCAGAATGAGTGAGTTACAAACTGTCATTAATTACGTCACGCGACTCTAAACTTCTCAAAGCATAGTTCCACTCAGCTGAATTGATGTTTGCATCACATGAATAAGTGCAAATACAGTTTTAGAGATAGATATTTTTATATTATCTGATAGTCTTTCTTCATAATGAGTACCTCTTGATAGTGATGTCAACGACAATTAGGTGGTCGATCCTTCATAAAATATAACAAAATATCGTATCTAAAATCTCTATTATAAAGACTAAATAGTGATTAGTTTCAGATCAATATGCACTTTTTCGATCAAAAATATGTTTATGGAAAATCATTGTTTTTGAAATTATGTTATATTGTACTTACTTTCAGAGTAGTTGTTTAAAACATTTTAAACTTACTGCATGAATTCAAATGTGGATGAGGTGATTTTTTATTTTAATTTCAATTAGACATAAAAGAATGTAAGATCACGTAGTCAAATCCTATAATCTAATTATAGTTTCCAAAATAATCTTCTGGAAAAACTTAAGAGTGTAGGTATAAAAATTTAATAGAAATATAGGAATAAGAGAAGTATTTATTTTTAATTATTATTTTAATTTTAAATATGATTATTAATTATAAATAAGTATTATTCGGCTTAAGATAATGTTACATTTATTAAGAGCATATAGTTATTAGAACTATTATAATTCAGCACTTGTTTTTTCTTTGCTTAAACAAAGATTGATAGTCAATAATCTAAATGTAAATATAAGATTTAAAATCAATCAAATAATCAGTCAGACAAAGTAGAGTTTTCATGATTTACATAACATGATAGGTATAAAATACCAATTTTAACAATAATTTGTTTTCCACAATGAATCTTAAAAAATTCCTTTCAAGTAAAAGCAACTGAAGTAATTTTTATACATAATAATTAAACATAATAATTTAAAAATTTTTGAATATTAATTCATTTTACTAGATATAATTATTAGATTACACTTTGCAAAATAACACAAGAAACGGGGCCTTTAGAAAGGTACGTCAGATATGGGACGATTTGGTATCGATCAATTTAATGCAGTGTCATAAGAAATAGCTTTGTGTTTCCCATAATTTGGTCTTGCTAAACTATGGATTAGCTTGTTAAATCTAGAAAATTTATTTTAGATATCTATATTCATTGATTGAAATACATCTACAAATTGTGTACGTATGTTTTAATCAAATCACTGTTTTTTAACTATATACTTGAAGTTGGCAATAGTTTGTATAACTGTGAGTAAACAAAAGTTTAGGGGAAGCAGTAGTATCCCCCCTCCTCAGGCTGTTCGATCTATTTCTATGTTCCAGTTAATTTAAAAAACGATAAATCACATAAGCCCCATCTTACACAAAATGATTAATAGCAACGAGTACTACGCCCGCCAAGTCCAGATATTACGCAAAATTATAAATATTAAAAGTTATAAACACATGTAGATATAAACGTAATTTTGAGGTTAGCTGTCAATGCGTAAACGCGTCTTACTGGTTCCAATTAATAAAAAAAACGACAAATCAGATCGACTTCAGCTAGCACAGGACGATTCATTGTATCGAGCACTACGCCGCTCAAGTCCAAATATTAATTTGCGTTGTAAATAGAAAAAGATATCAGCGAAAGAAAAAGCACGTTTGTCGCTACTGCATTCCCTTAAATACAAAAAATTCAAATTACTTAAAAGTGCTCCTCAAGTACAGACTATGAAGTTTTCTGCAAACAAAAAGTATAAAGAAATTATATAAAAACGAATTAATAAGGGATCATTAGTATTTTTTTATAGTACATATGTACATGCACAATTTCGACATTTGTCACGCGCTGTCGGTGATTTCACGCCGTACGCGGAGAACGTCACTTCCAGTTTACGCGGCTACTAACGAGAAACTCAAGAGACTGCTAATGTAATCGCTCTCTGTACTGCCGCGAACTTCACGAACGTTCTTCTCCTTCTCCAGTTTTTCTCTATCTTTGTTCTACGCACGAAAGCAATAATGATCGTAAAAAATCATTGAATTGAAAACGGTTGCGTCGTAATTTGAGTTAATTTCCATGTACAAAACAGTGTAAAAATAAAAAAAAAACGTAGTAACAAAAAGAAGTTGCACTTCAATGCTGACTACACAATGTCTTCCTGTTACGTATCCAACCAAGTTATAAAGAGCATTAGTATGGATTGGACAAAGGTTTCTCTGCGATTACACTTTCTGGTTTCCGTATGTGATCTTATTAATAGCACACACACTTGTTGATACTACATTATCTAGTGACAATAATATTTCTAATTTTCAATGATTGTTTTAGAGATTTACACTTTTACATAATATATTTATGGGCTTACTAAAACTAAGGATCTCTTTATTCTGATTTCATATTTATAGTAATACTAAACCCATTTTACAATACTTATCAGTTTTATTTTATCTACTTTAAATGATTATTTTTAAATATTATCTTCAAAGAATATTGATAAATCTTACTCAACAAAAGAGATAAATATTATCATGATATACCCATCACTTCTACTTGTTTGCTAATATACTTATTGGAAGGTTACATTTGAAATTGTTTTTTCTGTAGCTATTGTATTTTTTCATCCTTTAGTCTATATCGTATACATATTAAGTTCTAAAACTGATAGTGATATCTGTGTTATGAGGTCATTTCACAAGTATGAGTAAGTCTTCCTAAACTGCATTTTCTGAAAATAAGTAGCAACTTCATTAATAACTGCTTTCATTGACAAAAGCTTTGCTATTGTGAAAATTAAAAAATGACAAACAGCATAATGAAAATGAAACTGAGATTTCATATTAAACTCATAACATAAGTAAAATTGATATTTACTTATTAAGTAATTTACAATATCTTTCATAAAATATGGTAATTATTCAATAAAAATAACTTTTAAAAAAGTATGTATTACTTATTTATAATAAATAATTTAATACAAAAGAAAATTAGTACTTTTATAATTATATATTCCTGTTTTGAAAGGTTCGATAATGAATTGTAATATGTTAATATCAAAGAAAGAATTGTCAAATGATATTTAGTGAACAAAATATTTTAATATATGATAAGTTTGAACGTCATCTCATGTTACTGAAGTAGAAAACAGTAATTTTAGAAAATTCTATCATTATAGTATCATAATAAATTTTTTTTATAAACTTTAGTAACGGCCTGTTAAATTTTTGTGTAGGACAGTATCAATGGATGTCTTCACAAGGTCTTCGGCACATTGGAAATTAATATGTAATATGTAAAGTGAGGTCAATTCAAATGAAACCATAGACCAAAGGTCTAGGAGTGCCAACAGCGTTTATGAATAAATCGAAAAATGCTCAAATGCCGTTTAACACAACCAACGCAATTATGGTTTGCGTTGGTAACCATTTGCGTTGGCTATGTAAATGCTGACATTCTAGTATTCTCTGTAAAGGACAGTCACAAAGTTGAACAGGGATTTCGGGACCTACCTGCAAGGTTTGGAGGTTTGATACCAGCTGAAGGGATTAAGGTAATATAATCCTGTTACCTAACAAATTAGTGTACATTTTTTACTTTTAAGCATTTTCATTTAAAGTATTTTGTTTATATGCATTTTTATCAATACTCTGATACTCATCTGCTAATTTTAATATTATTTAATTTACATATATTACGATATCTAATACTTCAATTTTTATTTTCGCATTTTTAAAATATTTTATAATAGACACTTTTTATTCACTTCTATTTGCATATTTTAATTTTTATTATCCATTTTTGGTCGACCTTTGATATATTTTAATAATTATTATTAATGATTGATACTTATTATTGTTATTATTATATTTAAATGTTAATATTTTAGGGTTTGGTTGTGTATTCTGATCCTCCAACAGCATGTCAAGATATAAAAGGTCCTCCAAACAGTTCAGAATACAATGGATACAATTGGATAGTATTGATTGCCAGGTTAAATTGCAGTTTTGAAGTTAAAATTAGGAATGCACAGAAGGCTGGCTATGATGCTGCAATAGTGCATAATGTTGACAGTAATGAGTTAGGTAAGCTAATACATGTTATAAGAAATGTCAGCAGGACTACTAAAAGGTTGTAAAAATATTAATATTTATAATTGATAACTAGTAAATTTAAATTGAATAAATTCATAAATATGGATTTATAAAAGCTTGTTTTATTGAAGCATAACAAAAAACTTTCTCAATTTGTTTATTACTTGTTAAACTTGATTAAAATTTGTCAACTATTATGATTGATAAAGTATAAGGAAAGGTTAAGAAAAATTAATCTTTAATTTAAACTAAATAAAAAATAAACATTAAATAATAATTATTTCGTTAGACTCCAACAATGTAGACTTCAAACTCATTTATTTGAATTAAATGATCCAAAAATGAAATAAAAAATATTTTTGTTTATAATCATTTAAGTAATTATTTAATTTGTTTTCAAATAAACAATTTCTTGGTCATTTAAAATTTATTTCTTAATATATTTATTTTTTAATAAATTTTCTGTATATCTATTGCAGAACCAATGTCAGCAAAAGACTCAACAAATATAACGATTCCATCAGTCTTTGTCAGTGATTTCACAGGCAAATTACTAAAAGGAGAATACTCGTATCCCAATTACTTTATCCTCATCAATGATCTGCCGCTTAACATTAATACCCATTTGCTATTGCCCTTTGCAATTGTTGTCGGCATTTGTTTTCTAGTCATGGTTATTTTCATGGTGAGACGCCTATTTTTCTCTTGATTTTGTTACTATATAAATAGATTACTTGTCTGCTACTCTCTTGATCTTTATAAATTCGAAACTGCTTTATATCATTATCTGTGAGAAATAATTCATTGCTCATTAATCAAACTGTATTGCGCGATATCTTGACCTGTTTTTGTATTACAATAATTCCATAATTCTTGGACTGTTTTTTGATAAACGTCGTTCACAGTTCGTGGAAAGTAATTTTATTTTATAAATTATCATATCTTTATTTATTATCCATGTTGTATGTGTCATAACAATATTAATTAAATGAATAAATAAGTTATTGATTGAAATAGTACTGTTGAAATAGTAGAAGTTAAAAAAATGATATAATTATTAAAAATGAAGTAATGAGATATTAACACATTCAGGGCTATACAAGTCATATATGACTCTGTATCTAAAAATTCACATATTTTTTACAAGTGATATTTTGGCCTATAAATCACTAAAAAATTACATTTTATCTAAATGATCAAGCGTAATACGTGTAGCACCGTAGCCTAGTTAGTGAATTTTCGCCTTAAACGTGTTAAAAAAGCACTATTTTTCTGTGCATTTTAGAATCATTATTCCTGCATTATTTTTGTAATGTTTTTCTTAGACCATAATATTGATAAAGCAGTATCATAATAATCTTAATAATTTGACAGGTTGTCAGATGTATTAAAGATAGGCGCAGACAGCGAAGGCATCGGCTACCAAATTCGAGCTTAAAGAAGATACCGACACATAAATATACAAAAGGTGATCCGTACGAAACATGCGCTATTTGTCTGGACGATTATGTTGAAAATGAAAAACTGCGAGTTCTACCTTGTGCACATGGTAAGTATTATTTTTTTTATGGAAGATAACCAATGAACTCCTTTTCTGTTTATAATGAATATATTCATGAGAATTAAAATCTTTAATCAAGATGATACTTTATCAACCTACATTTTATAAACACCCACATAGCACGATACGTTGGGGAAACGCTTCTAGAACGTTTCTATGGAAACTTAGAAACGTTGTAGAAACCTTGAAATGTCCGCTTTTGGTGTCTCAGGAAACGTTTTGTGTATTATATGTATATGAATTATAAAGTTCCTTTGGTCACGTTGCAGAAATATTTCAGAAAAGGTTCACGTGAAACCTTGAAAAGAAAACCTTTAAAATCGACGAATAAATTTTAAAGTTTAGGGCTCGATGCCGATGGGTCGTATCATCCGGATAGTAACACCTAAAATTCATACCACGACCCTTTTTAAAATAATTTAAGCACATTTATTTCAAGGTTTCACGTGAAACTTTTCTGACACGTTTCTGCAACGTTGCCAAAGAAACTTTATAATTCATATACATATAAGAAACATTTACAAACGTTTCTAAAACGTTTCTGAAACGTTTCTTCCACTTTTAGAGAATCGTTTTTAAGTTTCCAAAGAAACGTTTCTCCAACATATCGTGCTATGTGGGCAGAACCTTCATAGTTTATTGATAAAAATTTTGGATTAGTGGCTGCGATTTTCATTAAATTGCTTTTTTTTTCATTTTAAGCGTACCATGCAAAGTGCATCGATCCTTGGTTAACTAAGAACCGACGCGTCTGCCCAGTATGTAAACGCAAGGTTTTCGCCGCTGACGAACGTGTCGAAACGGATTCGGAAAGCGATTCAGATGCAGACGACTCAACGCCTCTGATACGTGAAGGTGGTCGGTCTGGTACTCAGGGCGGTACATTTGCACCTCTATCCGAAAATCCATTCTTGCGCGAAATGCATCGTAGGCATATACGACGTGAGTCAGGCAGCAGTTTTGATACAGTAGAATCTGGCGACGGTGAGGCAACAGGCGGCCGTGACACTGGGGTTGAGAACGATGATCCAGAGGGAACGAACAGCTGTGAAGGTGCCTCTCGTACCGTCTTTATGGTCTCGGACAGTCACAGTATAAATGGTTAGTGATATGGTTAAATATACTTTACTAATTAATTAACTTATAATTTGAATGGTTGATGGAATTCAATATAAATAAATCATTCAAACTATATACAATGACTATCATTAGTCATAAAAATGGATAGTAGTAAAGCTTTTTGAATTCATAATATAATAAATTACGTATTTTTCTTATAAACGAGTCAATCAAATGTTTTAAAAATTCTATTAATACTCATGATTATCACATACAAATTTATCTTGTTACACGTAGCAATATATCATCTACTATGTTCCCTTAATATTTGCAGTTATATATTGCTTATTATTAAACTAGAAAACGTTTCCTCTTTAGGTGAAATGCCAGATCTCGAAAAGTCGGTCAGTAGCACTAAACCACATACGGTGAACTTGTTGGCGGACGTTGACGAGAATTCCGCTGTAGATGTCAATCAACAAATCGGCGAAATACCCGCGGAATCTACTCCTAGAGTTGGTGCTATTAATCCATTGCCAACATCTGTTGTTCCCCGAACATCCGATGACAATGATATAATAATATAGTTTATTTTAAAATCTTCCTCAATGGCAAGTGTTAAAAATTTTTTATATATATTCAAGTACATATCCGTAATTATAATAAATTATTTGCTTGCCTTACTCTTCAAACAATTAGTTTTATAATTGTCTGATGAGTAAGTAAGAGTAAAGTAATAATTGTTTAATAAATTGTATATTGCACTTAATAATTTGATTAATTTCATAATGTTTGTAATAGTAAATCTAATATTTAATGTGTATTGTATGTATAAGGTTAGTTTGAGCTATTATAAAAACAACAAAAAATAATTTGCAGTTACAGATATGTACAATAAAAATTTATTACTAATTTGTTACTAATTTATATTTATGTGCAATGGACATAATTATATTACAGGGAGCTTTAGCTATTTCTTTAAGTCACTCTAAAAAAAGTAAACTAATCAATTGGATCAATTGGTACTCAATGACTAAGCGATCTAATATTCAGCGACCAGAGATGTCTTGCACCCAAAGGCATTCAGAGTATCTTAGATTTCAACCTACAGAAATGGAGACTGCATGTTTTGTGTAACTATGAATATGACGATACATTTTTATTATAAAAAGGAAATATAGATGAAAAGCACTGTGGGTTGTAAGCCATCGGTTAAGCAACATTTATGCAATTAGCTGATTTGGCTCTTTTCTTTTTTACCAAAAGTGATATATGCCTGCTTTACAGTACAATTAGATTTGATTACTATTATGAACAAAGCAATTTCTAAGAAATAATGACCATTATTGCAATTTTTATTATTAAATGTGTAGAAAAGAGTGAATTCCAATTGACTTTGTTCGGGTATTAGCCTGTGATACAGGGATGTAAATATTATTATTTTGTTGATGTGGCAAACATTCAGACCAAACATTCAAAGATTCCTTCTCAATGCAGGAATTCTACATTAATTAAAAGGTTTTAAGTTTTCTATAGTCAAAGGCGACTTCCTTCGACTCGAGTCTTTATTATTTCATAAGGAAAATAAATCTCATAACACATGTTATTGACGGTAATATTTCTTAAGTGTATATAAAGTTATTTAATAAGGGCGCTAAAACCATTTTATAATCGTGATAAAGTTTAGAAAAAATATAAAACGGCGTAAAACCAATTGATTCTTTTTTGGCAAAAATAAAAGAACACGAGCTCTTGACAACAAGCTTTTATCCTTCGAACGATATTGATATAGACAAAATAAAAATTGAGGAGTTACATGTTCTTGTATTCGAAGCGACAAAAGTCAGAAAATACAGAGTCGAATTAGCGGAGTCGCGCGTTCTATTCGCAATCTCCGAGAATATAATTAAGTAATTTTTTTATTATTGTATATAAGATTTTCAAAAAGAAAATTAGCACTTTTGTATATATAAAAATGTTATTGAAGATTAAAAAATGTTTGTTTATTGTTTAAATGCTTGTCTACTTTTGTTACTCTAATTATTCATTTACAACTTTTATTACTCCAAGTAATATTTTATTTATCAGAGTTTTATAAAACTTCTATTTTTAATGGATTAAATTATTCATTCCTTTTACATAAATGAAATGCGTTTTTAAGTTAAACACCGTTTATAAAATTAGCATATCTTATTTGAAGTTATTCAAATTATATTTTTAATATTACTATGCTATTTTTAGGCATTATATTAAAACTATCTTTAAAGTATTAGTTGCTGTAAAATTACTTTTGTCAAATAAATGCGTCAAAAATTTGTTTTTCTTTTACTGTTTTAAAAACCTTTCACAAACATTCGCAAAATAGAGTTTTTTTATGAGATTTATAATGAACATAAAAACCATGAATTGAAAAAATTTATTATTGAAACGGATTCGAATCGAACGCACAACTTTTGCTTTATGCAAGATGGGCTAGTTAGTTTTGTATAAAGCCATGTAAATAGTTTGTGCACGAAAAACTTTGTTGATAAAACGACGCTGTATTTCGAAGGGTTTATATAAAACTACGATTCGATAAAAATAAAATGCTATTTAGTAAGGGCGTTTTACACGATGAACGGCATCGCAATGAATTTTATAAAATAAAATAAAACAATAAACGCTAACGTATCCAGTTCTTGCTATGATTATAATGCTTCACAGTTATTAATTTTATTATTAATATATTATTAACACTATTACTATTATCATTATAAAATGAATAAAATAAAGTGTATTTATATTTTTTATTCTATTGACTCTACATATTTACGTCTTGTAATTTATTCCGTTTTTCTTTTCCATGTGTATCCTGTTATTACATCCTTAGGTATTTTGAGAGGTATAACAGAATAGTTGAACATTAGGTCTAACATTAGTCCATTTCACCTTGTGAATACAAACTTTGACTTATAATCGTAGTGGGTTATGACTGTACCTAATATAATTTATTTTAACACAACGAGCATAAAAGTTAGAAATTGGCAATTGGTTGGTTTTCAGATCTTACGATTTATTACCTGTAAATAAATTTTAGGTAAAAAAACTTATTCAAATAAAGTCAAATAATTTTCTAATTTATTATATTTGAAAAGATTTTTACAAAAGATTTGGAATACCTTTTAGTTTTAATTAGTAAGTATTTGTACCGAAAATTTTAATTCTTTTCTACGTTTATATTCTTCTACGTGTGTACAATTACTATTTTGGAGTAATTGTAACGATTTTAATGATTCCTATTGCATTTATGCCAGGTGGCCAAGGTGGATCTAGTAAAATGCTGGTACACACAAAGTGTTATATTATTTATTATAAAGTATCTAAGTATTAGAACTTGATATTGTAGTATTAGCTCCTTTCAAAATACTAACCCACGACATCTCGTTTGCAATAAATATGCATTTTAAAATTTGTGTATTCACTCTTATATCCAATACTTTGCTTAGATTTTTTGGAAAATGATATATATAATATGGATTTCTTGCAGATTATCATACACAATGGATGTGTTTGTATTGTACGATGCTGAAAGTTATAGTGTTTCGTTACTTATAGCGTAATTTCGTTTTATACTATCAAAAACTTGAAATATATATAGAGATTGTATTTCTTTTTCAATGTAGTTCTTTCTTTTTTAGTAAGTAGTTCTTGAACGTAATCGAAAATGATAGAAACTATTCAAACAATATTGGCTATTAGGTGTATGGATATCAGGTGTAATATTTTAGAATGATGAATAAAACGTCGTATAATTATTTTTTAGCACTTTTATAATTCGGTAAGGGTTTTAGAAGAGCGGTAAAAAAGTATTCAAAAAGCAGTACGAGTGATTAAAGAATCTTAATTATTAAGCCAGTTGAAGAAATTATATAATTTTATACCGAGGATGTACTATAGTCGGGAAGGTTCCTACCGTACCGGTTCTTGCATTTAACTAAGTACATAAAGATAGAGATTAATTTTTGGACACGAACTGTCTGTCACCATATCGGCCATGATGTAATCATTACGTGATTCAAGTTTCATGAAATACCATCCACGATTCGCACAGATGTCGGAGATAAAAGTCGCTGTGAATTACGAAAGAAAATTCTCGAGATCAAAAACCTTTGTGAATTGTGGATGGAATTTCATGAAACTTGAACATCATATTTATATCATTACCGAGATGGGGACCGAGAGGTTTTTCCAAAAATTAATCACTATGTTTATGCAAAAATAGATAAGGTAGGAATCTTTCCGACCATGGCACAATTAAACCCCTTAATTTTAGAGCAGATTGAAAAAGACGGTGGTGAGCATACTTACCGACAATTACAGTTTCATACTTTATTCTATCAATTTTCAATATTTCAACGTGTTTCGAGTTGAGCCCAATTCTCAGTAGCCCAAAGGTTTTGGCTCAACTTGGGAAAAAGTTTAAAATATTGAAAATCAAACGAGAACAAGTACGAATTGAATATTGAATTTAAGTAAATTTATGCAGTATTCAACTGCTCGATCATTCACTCGGTGGAAATAATAAAAAAAAAATATAAGCTCGCGGTAAGCTCGCGGGTGGGTATGCAAAATGAAGTCATCTAAATGGAACTGCTTCGCCGCTTCTTTCCTTATATAGGCAGACGAAAGTACATACGCTGTAATATGCAGGTAGGCTAACGCGCGCGGCAAGTGGCCGCACGTGACGGCACAATGCCGCCTCGACATTTAACCCACTAACGTTTTCAGCCTCTCCCCAAGCCGCTTCGCCACAAACTCACTCTGTGTGCGTCTCTGTGTGTGTGTATACCCCCCTTTTTTTTCGTCAATGCCTTCTCTCAGTTACCCGCGTTTATTTGATGTCGCAGCAACCTCGATTCCATGGCGGTGCAGGGCTTCGTGGATATATAGGTTATATAGTCCATAGTGTAAGCCCTGATATTTATCAAGTCCTTATATATGCAGTTAAAAATTTTTTAACGTTGAAACTTTTAGCGTTTCGAGAACTGTAAGGAAATGGTTTTTATTTTCATAGTATTATATTATTCAACTTTTTATGATAGTACTTCTTACATGATACGGAGCGACTGTAAGTGCAATAGATTTGTATCAGTAGGATTTTAATCAGTTACATAATTTATAAAAAATTTCCCATTTTATTGCTTGTAATATTTTTAATTGGATCAAACAATTTTGCAATCTTATTGCATTTCGTCCATTTTTTATACATTTTCGCGAATCTCGCATTTACTTTGGTTAACTTCTTTTATCTTTGTTTGAATTATTTTATTTTTTAACGCACCTTTCCTTCCTCCCGAGAAATAGCGCTTATTATTTAACTATATTTATTCAACTTATTTTAATATGAAGTATATGTTGTACAGACAGGTGTTTTCCGTTGATAGTAAGGCATTAATTCATACTGGACTGCAGGTTTAATTTTAAAGCAGATAATACAAGTTTTTCATACAAATTCGATTTCTTCTTACAAATTTGTTAGTTAATTTTTATAAATAAAAAAATTATGACCGGAGTATGTAGAAACAAAGATTAACTATATTAGATATGAAGAAAATTATACAATAAGTATCATCTACAATATTTCAAAACTTTCTTAAGTTTAGTTATTGTAATATACTAAAAATTATCAATAAATTATTGTATATTCCGAAAGTTTATAAGAATAAAACAAGATTATTTTGATATTTCTAATTTTAATTCTACAATATTGCTTTTGATTCAAGTCCTGGTGAAATAAATCGTTAGAAATACACGTGTCAGAAAATAAATTGTGCAACTATGCATATATATTTCGTTAGTTTCGTAATTTCATTCAAATTATGTAAACACAGAACAAAGCTTGTGGAGTTGCGCATTCCATCCAAATTGAAATAGTTGATAAGAAGCTTTCATTTCCTGGACAATAGCTATAGGTGCATTGTACCGGAAATCATAAGTTCGAAATTGAAATCGGATTTTTAAATGGACGAATTAATTGATTCAATTTAAAGTGTGTAAAAAGATCTTATTTTATTTCATCATAACTTTAATAAATAATTTTGTTAAATAGTAAAAGATTCTGATTCTCTGAAAGAAACTGCGGAAACTCCGGTAAAAAATTTTCGACGAAAAGTGCTTTCCTAAATCCTCTCGAAGTAATAAAAGGCTTAATAATGTCACTGTGAGCACACGTCTTTACATGTTTTATACATGGTGAAGTATCTCTTGAGGGTTTAATAGATGTATACTAAATTTATATACTCATAAAAATGAGCGTTCTATTAAGCACAAAATTTAAATTAATTTCATAAAATATTTCACATTTTCGACAAATATTCTTAATTGCTTCTAAAATGATAGTTCGAAGATTAATTAATTCTGAAGCTATAATAAAATCAAAGTGTAAAATATATCAATTTTTCATGATCTAATATAACCAAACACATAATTATTTGATGAACGTATCAAATGGCGTAATTTATAATTATTAAAAATGCTAAATTTTTAAATAATCATTGGTTAACATATATATAACATAAGCGAATACGTTGCAGGTAATACAGAAATCAAGAAGAGTCCAAGGTTAGTAGGCGAACGAATCTGGTCAAGTTGCTGCAGAAAGAAAAATCGTTTAAAAAAACCCCGGATATAAGGTTCCCTTTGAAATTGAGGACCAGGAGTTGGGTTAGTAGACACATGTACATATAGGAGAGTCTAGACAATTGGAACTTCGAAATGGCTCTTTTTTTCCGTTTTTATTTGTTTCGATGTTTTTATTTGTTACCTCTGGGAAATAGATTTTCGTTAAATTTCTGTACCCTCTATTTTGTATTTGTACATCGTACAGAGATAGTGTTCTCTTTTATCGCATATTCACTGTGCTATTTGTTTACTTTTCGCGCGAAAGCTTTTATTAAGCTTTTGTTAAGTGGATTGTAACACTATTGTCAAAAGGTCGGTAATGCGATAATACTTATAGTATTCAAAATTGCTTTAAATCTTTAGATCACCGAGGCCATTATAATAGACAACACTAATTTTGGTTTTCTTTATTTATAACGCGATGAACTTATAAATTTGACAAAATAAGTATATGATAGTTATCGAGCATTTTGTCCTGATGTTAATAACTGAGTTAAGGTGATTAGAGCGGATTAGACCGAATGTTATGGTTGCTTCTGGAGGCCCAAATATTTTATTTTATCTCTGCACATACACATAGCATTGTAAAATATCTAACAAAAAATGATATCTAACAAAAAATTATGTACACTGAATGCACGAAACAGCCCAATTACGTTTATAATTTGTCATTGAAATTATACTTTAATTTTCAATGTTAATTTCAGCTTGTTTCCACGATGTTATCGCAACATTGCAATAGCATTATTGCAAGCTGCAAAGATATACAGATCTTCCGCAAAATTCTCTATTAATTTCCAGATAGCTATTTAAATCTGTCGATTGTGCGCAAGCGATTGGCTTTAGCCGCGCGCACGCTCTTACCGGACAGCTCTGCCCGGCTCTGCCAAAAAGGCGTGCGATCATCGCCTTCCCGGTGAAAATCGATCGCGTATACAAGCACGTAATACAGACCGCGAGATACACGTGTATCACAGCCTTGCAGTACACAGGCTTCGAATCCCTACCCCATCAATTATTGCGGTTAGCTTTCTCCAAAATGTATAGTTACCGCGCGCAACTGCCAAAGTGATGTATACAGCTCCCATTTATTGGCGTACCGATAAAGGCGTACGTCTGCCACATACACGTATACAAAATAGTCTGCTGCATTCACTTATAATGTTACAAATACATGTATATCGAGAGAGAGAGAGAGAGAGAGAGAGAGAAGGGAAGATCCCCCCTTGGACTCGTTGGCCGATTCTCGGCATGTCTGCGCGTGACATTGATCGCCAAGCTCCGAAGACGCGCGCGAGTCTCGTGTGTATTCAGCAACATAATGCGTGCATGTACGTTATAAGCAGCAGTTGCCTCGGTAATTGCGGAGGACCACGATAGCATTTGAATGTTTAACGTCATCGTGGCTGGGGTGTATACGTCTGGCATTTCCGGTCTGAGTCTAATGTTGATACGATATGTACCCAACTCGACTCTCTGATTATGGGGTAGCTTTGGATATGTGTCTTATACTTGGTTGCTGATGGGGAATCTCCGATATTCGTTGTGGTTTTTTTGACTCTGTGTATGCGTTGTCTTTGGGAAAGATCTGTAAATATCTCTTAGCGAGACCGTCAAAATCTATATTTCAAATACGGAAGATCTAAACCCGATTACTTTCCAATGTTTATAGCTAAAACTTAAAAAGCATATATGTGCGGATTCCCGCTCTAAACATGATTGCTTTTTAATTTCAGCCAAAATGTTTCGACTTTTCATTCCACAATTGAAACCGATTGTTTTTAATTTTTAGTCATAAATTTTTATATAATATAATAGATTTAATTATAACAAGTAGAAAAAATTAAAGTTTTTCTCGTAAAAGGAGACATAAAATTTACAAAATCTAATTAATTCGGTTTTTTAATACGCTGGAAATACCTATGTATACTTCTCATAGGACGCAAACGCTTTCATTTCCATTTTCTTAAAATTAGGAATTTTTTTACAATGTAATTAAATTTACGTTTTATATACAGTTTTTGGTCAAACAATTATTGAATTCCGATTGGTTTCTATAGCCTTTTACTTATTATTTACTACAAAAAATTATTTTATATGATTAAAGCATATGCACAATCAAAAATCAAGTATTTAAATTGCTGTTACGCTCGGTCTTTTATTTTAACCCTCTTACGTACGGGCAAGAATTATGTAGTAATTCTGTGTATGCTAGATGAAATATCTCGTCATTATGTACATTAGAAGGGTTAAAATATTTATTTTCAATTTGATAACTATTAAGTTAACTTCTGTACTTGAGAAAAACTTAAAAAAAAAACGAGATGATCATACCCTATGCTTAATATGTGGAAGTAGAAATAGAAGAGTATGGCAAGACACGGAGTTTCCATCAATTCTTATTCGAATTTCCCGTCCAGTGAAAAATTGTATTATTGGAAAATTTATGTTTTACGCTCTACGATAAGGACGTATATATAGGTTCCGTATGCATATGCTAAATACTTCATTTTGTTTCGACCTTTTTGAAGTCTTGTTTTTGTATTTCCTCTCCCAATACTCAATGAAAAAAATCGTAACACCAATAATCTATCCAGATTATGAAATCATTGACTAGGTTTGACAAGAGCGTAAGCGCGTTTTATCATCCTAGAACTAACCGAGTAACCGCGTCGACTCATATGCCGGTGTAGGTTCATATTATCTACGAATTTCTCCCTCTAATATACATATACATATTCTTCTTTGTCTGCCTGGCTGTAAGTCAATCAACAGCCCTGATAGAAAATTAACCATTTTTGTTGATTAATGTGTTATTCAAATGGAAGCATATATTCAGCCGAAATAAATCTTAAAAGTATGTAAAATTATTGTCATATTTTTAGTTTTTGCTAATAGAATATAATGTTCTTATGAAAAAATTAATTTTTATCTTTAATAACGTCATAATATAAGCATGGCATTTTTAACTAGAAAATTAACCAATAATTAGCCAAAATATCGTTAATGTTTCTACCAGGGAGTAAGCGGACTTAGCAAGGATAATAACGATACTCTAACATTATTTACTAATAAATAGTTAATTTTTACAATGTTTACAAAAGATTTCAGAAGTCAAACATTTTTTGTAAGGTATAAATCATTGATTAATTAATTTTAATGTGATTCTTCATTAAAAAATTATTCTTGAACAAGTCTGAAAGATAGTTTGTCGTATAAGTCTAGTGATTAATTAGACAGTTAGAATTTACTCAAAGTATGTTTAGAAAATGACACATAAAATATCTCGTATGTATGTATTGGTCATCAATGACATTTATGCTAATTATACTTTCACAACTACTTTTTTTATCAATAATTCTTTTTAAACACAGTTATACTACAGCAAATATATACACCAGTTTTGAAACGTTTGCTCCGTTTATCGGTCCTACCGTCTATACAACAAGCGCGCGATTCCGTTTCCTCGTGGCTATACGCGCCCCACGAAAAACATTCTTATTCACTGCGCGAACCGTTTCACGGCTCTTTCTTCTTTTTTTAAGAATTTCATGTGAACGTAAAAGGCGAATAGAAGGGAAAAGGGACAGTTTATGAAAAGAAGAGGACAAGACAGACGAAAGCAGAGAGGTCGAAGGAAGAGAGATAGAAGGAGAAAGGGATAGGACGAAGTCTCGACGAACCGCTGACAAAAAGAAGAGAGGAATTTATCGAGTGGAATGTCGTTCGAGAAATGTCGTGTCGCCCGATTCAAAAGATCTTGCCCTGGTTTTTTTTTACTCGCGTACTTACGGATATTGCTAACGGCTCGTGCATAATTTTCGATTGTCTAAATATTTGAAATTCAGTGGCTGTGGTTAAATTTATTTTAGTACTTTTATGTTTTATTTCTTTTTAATAATATTTATCTGAGAATTGTGAACAATTTTCAAAGCTGCTAGTTGAAACCAGTAATTTTAGAATATTTTACCTGATTTTAAAATCTTCGTACATTATTTTCTGACTTGAATGAAATATCGTTTAACAAGATTTTGAAAACATTTTTAAGATATATTTATTAAAAATGTTTCGGGCAAACTATTTTAAAACATTTAATAAACATTTATACAAAATATTTTTATTTCTATTAAGTGATATAATTTTATACCAATAATATTTTGTCGCCTCGATGGAAAGAAAGCGTGTCTCAACTTTACTGGGCAAAAACTTGCAGTCTCAACTTATTTTCCTAGAAAAGTTATCATACGCTCTTTTCCACTGAGGCGACTCTGCTGTGCGTCATGCGACCATCCGTGATAATGAACCGGAGTATATTGCAGAAATGAATTGAATTAAATGTATAAAATGCGAAGATTTATTGTGATATAGCAATATTTTAATTGCCCAATCATGCAAAGAGAAAATATTGATTATTGTAATTGTATAAGAAATATTAAGTGCTGATTGAATTAAAAGACAAATCAGTTCGGAACTATATGACAATTGCTGCATCCGGCGTCAGGAGTTTGTTTACTTCTTGCGCTCTATGTAGCGCTCGGCGCTTCGTAAAGTAGTTGATGTGCCAGAAGTCCCCACTTTGAAATCGATGCCTGTCTTTGCTTTCATAGATTGAATTGATAAAAGTTGGTAAAATTTGTCGGTGCAATGTTAATCGAACTAGAAGGACATTTGCTGGCTGGAAAAGCTGTTATCTTTAAACTCAAATTAATATTATCTCGTAAACGACTCTTTTAACTGTACCTCTAGATATTGGTCTGATGAATAACTTATCCAAAACCAAAGTCTAGCTCTTGGAACGAAAACATGCAAGCTCTATATCGGTTTTTGATTACTTTCTTAAAATTTTGTCTTTTTCAACATTCTGTTCTGCTTCTTGATATTTAGACAATCGCTTTTCTTTTCGCTGTGGCTTTCTCAGGAGCGTTACTAGCATGGCTTTTACATTGTTGCTTCTGGTGTTGCGGTCGCATTATCGTTTCTTGCTTGGCAGCAGCATTTATTGCTGGACTATGTATATCTATTGGTGTATCACAAATATAGGTCCAAGTACTTTTATAATTGAGAGCACAGCTTTACCAAACCTCAAATTCGTTTTCAAAATAAGATCTTGCTCGCCTTTCAATTCTTCTTAGCTCGAGTTAAATACCAGTTGTTGCCTTCCTCTCTTACGCCGTACTATAGGTACATAGGTATACTCATGATCTCTGCTTACTGTATTTAGGCATAATATGACTTCTGTTTAGGAATTTGACCGGAATTGGTCGAACTTTTTTTCCAGTCTATCTTATATTGCAAATGGAGTAGTATTCAATTTTCAAATGAATGAGAAACGTGAATTTAAAGCGTCGATCATCCACAGCGATTCTGACAGTTTAAGCATTTTTCATCCCAGTCGTTATGGGATGAAAAATCATAGTATCAATTTCGTTATGGCTATCGGCTGAACTTTTTTTCCAGACTATCTTGTAGTGCGTAAAGTTCCATTTTATTGTCAGCATAAAAACAAACGTATATTCGCATAGGTTGATGCTTAAAACGATACGAAATCTCTGAGCATTTTTCTATTGGGACAAAATCCATCATCATTGAAATAGTACAGTATAGTATGTTCATTATTGGTTAAAATTTACATGTACATGTCATGACACGATAACATCATGGAAATATCTTTTTAAGCGCTGTTATTTAGGGCTAAAAAATGTTTTGGAAGCGTTTTTATTTAGTGTCTTTCGAATGGCATATTTAAAGCATACTGTTTAGGAGAGGGCCAATTTCAGATGCTTATTCGGCTATAGCCTTTATCAAAAAATGGAAAATAAAATTCAGCAATTTATAGCTTTAAATATATGAGATTACCCATACAGTTTGATCTCGATTTCATGAAATTGTCTCTTTACTTTTCTAGCTTATATACCTTTTATATCTTCGAAAAATTCTCTAACTAAATTTTATTTCAATTATTTTACTTTAGATCAATAAGTATAATCAAGTTAGATGATTTTGTTCAAAATTTCTTCTTTAAAAATAACGATATTATTTTTACTATTAATATGCTTAATCGTGACATTTTAAATACTGAATTTAATAATAATGTATCAATAAATCCAATACATTAAATATGGCATGATATTAAGGGTTGGTCATACAGAAATAGCAATTTAAATTCTATTTTTACCCATTCATCATTTTTTAGTGATTTTATTAGAATGACTTATGGAAGACCCTTTGCTGAAGTAAAAAGACAAAAATCATATTCTGTGGCGCATAATAGGAAAGAACAAAACTTTCGAAACTTCCTCAAAACAAAAGTCGATTTTTCATAAAACTCCATGAAAGAGATCCCAGATTATATAGCCTATATACGTTACATGTTTACCCCCTTGAATTCTGTTGTTAAAAAAATTTCAGGTATATATACTTCGTAATATAACTTATAAGATATAGAAGAAAAAATAAATATAAGATACAGTACAAAAAATATATATCCCTGCACAAAAAAATAAAAATTATAACAACATCCAGATGACTTTGAATTACAGAGATTGATTGATAAATTTACACGATAAACTAAATTGTGTCATAATTGCGACAAACATAGTGCATAGACAATATTTGACCTAATAATGTATTCTAATGGCAACATTTGAATATTTTACTAGCCCAAATGATTTTCTAGGTAAGATACAAAAGGGTATAACTTAAATTATTACCTCGTCTAGCTTTAATCAATGCGGATTAACTCTTCAAATTATGCATAGAATAATAATTTACTGGTGAAAATTTAATTAACAATGAAATGTTAATGGTTAAGATATATAATATGAAAATAATAAAAATTTCGCTTCTTTAACATTTATCCAATTTTTTTTTTTTGGGGCGAAAAAAGTAAATATGCTTTAAGTATTTATTAATTAAATTCCTAGATTCTTTTAGGATATTTCGATTACCTATAATAGACGTAAAAATCTGAAAGTTTCGCGAGAATCAATCCTTATTCAAAGGTATCTTTGAGCGCGCGTAAAAAAAGGGTCCAATAGGTAATCGAATGCTCAGAGCATATTTTTGTCTGCAGTTTACTAAGGGCCGAAAAAGAAGCAGGGGAGAAAAGAAGATGGGAAAAAGCTCAACTGCCGGAGCCAATGCAGCTAAAACTTAATTGATTAGCCGGCGAATTTCCCCGGCGGGCTCGAACTTTATCGAGTGCAATTCGGCGAAGGAGGCTATCATTCGAAAACAAGTAGAGGAGCCCCGGCAAATCCAGAGAGGCGCACATACCCTTCTTCCAGTACATGAGAGGCAGACAACGGCATAGAGAACGTATATATATACATACGAAGCGAGAGATAGAGTTAGTGAAGATATAAGAAGAGAGAAAGAATTGATAGAGGAAGAGATGCGCTAAACAGTGGGAGGATAAATCGAGAGAGATAAACAGAGGAACCGGGGATTTAGAGATAAAAAAGTGTGAGAGAGAGAATTGATTGCCAAAAGAGTAAGTAAATAGTCAGATAAAACATGCAGATGAGCTCTTCTTTATTATGCACTTTCTCAAATTCCTGCACTTTTAATAATGAGAAAAAAAGTTAATATTCATAATTTCCATCGACTGTCGAGTCCTAAATCATGAATAAGATCATCTTAAGTAAACCGTGAGTTGGGGGGGAGTAAAAGTACAGAAAGGTAGATAAATGTAAATATGAAAATCAGATAACACGTGTAGGTATATAATCGATAGACTGCGGCGTTTAGACCGTCTGACTAAATAAGGGGAGACTTCGCAGACTCTGTCGTTACTGGATTATGATCAGAATTAGCGAGGGATTTTGCAGTCGCGCTTTTAAAGATCGAATTTCCATTCAAATCGATAATGAGCTTAAGAAATATTTCTAATTAATTTTACTAGAAATTGTACTGTAACTAATTAATTTGTGATAGCGACGATTGTAAGCTCATTAGTTTTCTAATTTTACATCCAATTTTCGAAGTTGACATGAAACTTTCTTTGCAAGTACAAAATCAACGGTTAATCCTTATCCATTCCAATTCTTTGATCTCGCAACTTTTTATATAGTATTTATACAAAATGCCATTATCCCACAGCTTAGACTCGCGAATACTCCCGTCAGCTATATCCCAATGCTTAATTACTTGGCAACCGCGAGGACTCATCAAAGCAGCGATCATCCCTATAGGACTTTTGGAAAACTCCCTTCTTCCCTGGAAACTCGATGAATATCCATGTGTCCCCTCCCCGGAACAAGTGGTCTATATGCCGGGAGCGTCTCGTCGAGGAGCCGCGAGGTCGACTGCGAGCGCATCTGCCAGCCACCGACACACCGCCACGACGACGCTGCTCTGCAGCTGTTCGCGAATAATCGATTCGCGGAAAATTTAGCGCGGACCGCACGCGTAGCGAGACTCTCTGCTGTGCTCATGCGCGCCTTGAGAGAAAGGGCGAAGAGCGCAGACGAAGGGATGGTCGCGAGCTTTACTCTCTCTCTCTCTCTGCGTGTGTTGCATCCCCTTGTGGAGCTTTTTCTCCGCTGCATTCTGGTCTAGAGTGAGAAGGAGAGAGACTTTTCCGAGAGGGGAGAGAAAGACGCTGAAATTTTCCGAGACGCTGCTGCTGCTGCTGCTGCTCCTGCTTTACAGAGCACAACGTATACCTCTGGCTGTCTCCTGTATATTACACCGAATGCTAGGCTTTATGTGCCTATCCTTATACTCCTTTCCTTTATTTTTGTTGTTGTTTCTAATTGATGCATTATTCAGAGAGTTAATTGCGCCGGGCAAATAACGAAATGTGTGTTTTGATTTATAATGGAGCTCCTTCGTGGATTATTAATTCTTGAGGGAGGAGCTGCACCGCTGCTGCTGCTGCTGCTACTGAACTGCCTGCGAGTTTGCGCTTGAAAGTTTTATAACTGCTAATTAAAGGACTAATTGTAATGGCTGTTAAGTACTTTTCGCCGTGAAACGGCCGATTATTCAAGCTGCTGCAGTTATACGACGATGCTGATTCGAAACGGGGGATTCTAAGACACTTTATACACCAAAAGTTTTCCTCACGGTTTTGAATATTAACGCTATATTACTCGTGAAGATCGCGTGCCGTAAGGTTAGATTTTTTGAAAAAGGGGACATTATAACACACTGCGAATGAAAGATATTGATTTCAAAAGACGCGACTCACGGCCCCGTCAATATCGTTTTACAAGATGCTTTATAATACAAGATGGCACGGCTATAGAGACTGCGCAAACAAAATATCGCAGCCTCGATTCATTACAGTGCTTTTCGCTAGCGATACTCGATGTCTCGTCTCTCTCTCTCTCTCTCTCTCTCTTTCATCTTCGACTAATATATATATATAAGAGCGGATCGTTTACACGCTATACCTCTTTTTGTCGCGGAAAAAAGAAAAGTCAGCCGGGAGAATTTAATTGCTGATAATATCGATAAGAGATTGAGTTACAACCTAAGGGGAGGAGGAAGGTGAAGCGCACGAAGCCGTGACAAAGTCGAGTTCGTCGCGTTGCACGGCGGCGGCGCGTGACTTTGGGAGGAGGTGGGGGAGGGGTCTAACGCGCGAGTCAATAACCCGAGGCGCTTCGGCTAATTACCATGGAGCGAAACCCCTCTCTCTCTCGCGCGCGCGCCAAAAGTGTATACGTGGGGCAAAAGATTTTCGTGTATATGTATATCTGGGAATAGCTTTTGAGGCGGGGAGGGCTTTGCATAGAGGCGTCGAGGTCGATTATCCGAAAAGTCCTACGCGAGGGTGCAAATTGACTTTGTAAAGTGTAAACACGTGCTTACGGCTTTTGGGATAAGAGTATAAAACGCACAATTTGCAGTCGAATAATTATTGAAGAAACGTGTAAGAAATGGCATTGTAAGCTTGTTGGCAAAATTTTATTGGATCTGCAAATTTGCACACGCAGTTATTGACAATGATCACAAGTGTAATTCACAGTTCGAGATGTGATAGGATCTTTTTATTCTAATGGCTTTCATTAATATTTAATTATTGCAACGAATTTAAGATCCTTTCAAATGAGTACAAAAATAGTTTCATCGCGTAGTACTAACAGCTGTATTGCGATTATTTCAATTTAAATAATTATCAATGATGCTGTACACGTTCACGGTCTAATTTGAAAAGTTTTTAGTACTTAGTACATTAAAATCGTGTCTTTAATTGTAGTAATTACCAATGTTGCCGAAAGAAGTGAAATTATTCACAGCTCTGGTAATTGTGTTCTAATTGGTATGGAAGCTACATCATTATTTACTGTCATAGAATTGAAATTGCTTATTAGCAATTCTAGTTGAAAATATGTATCTCCACATTGTTGATTAAATAAAATCCTCTCGGTTACCTTGACTGAATCAATTAAATTTTTGTTTGATGAAGAAATAATTTCTTATAAATGTTGGAGGTTTGTAGCTTCTGCAGATGTAATACAGCTGATTTACTGCGATTGAATGTGTTTTTGCACACCTTTTTAAATGATGTAAAAGGATTGCGCATAAAAGAATAGAAAAGCGCTGAAGATTTCAGAACATCTTGAACAAGAATCAAGGAAGGGAAAAAAAGAGACGGAGCGAAAGATGGCGCACTCGCAGTCTACGTGCACGAGCTAATGACGGCAAAGGTATTAATTCTCTCCCCCTGATGCTGCTCTCGCGGCCAATCTATCCACGGATAAACGTGGCACAAATTTGCCGCGCGCTGATTGTCGATATTGTCCTCGTCATTCCAACTTGGACGCTTGGATTCTTGGAGAGGACCGCAACTTCTTGCGCACTCTCATATATTTTACCTCGCGAAAATCTAGACCACACTGCCGCCTGCGAATTCGTACACGACACGGCAGCTTAAGTTTTATTTTTTATTCTTTTTCCTTTGGTTCGACTCGCGCTGCCATACCTATATAAGGTGTACTCGTTACAGTTCATATAGTAAGGAAGGCGAAGCAGCTTCTAGCGTATAGGTAGGAAGATAGAAATTGTATATTTTTATCGTTACTTCTGGAACCAACTATGGATGTTCTGCATTTAATTTGTGTAAAAAGATATGTATTTACAATTAAAAAACATCTATAAATAAACTTTTAAAAGTGCTTAATGAGATATTGGCAAATTAAAAAGCGAATGATTAAAATGTTGTTTGCAGAGTAATAGATTGTCAATTGATCATGATTGCAAAATTTAAAAATTTTATTTTTCATATTTATGGTGGATTATTGCAATTTTTTTAAGGCCTCTATTTCTAAATGGGAAACCTTACTAATCAATTGCTTCTACAATCGCAAGGTACATTTTTCGTGTATTAGGAGTTATATAATAGAAGCGACAACTGTACGTTGATCTAACATAAAATCACATTTGAATGCTGTATTCTACACTTGTCAAGAATAATACAAAAGACGAAAAAAAAATAAATCTCTATAAAAATGTTCGATAATAAGCACATAAAAGCCACCTTACGAAATATGCTATATAAAGTTCCCGCGCGCGCAAGAAATGTGTCATTATGGGTAAGATCGATTTAATAGTCATAATAACTCATCCAAATTAAGTTTAAATTAATTGTTGTATGTGTTGTATCTTGGAGCAGTGCATATATAGTATATCAGTTTTTATTCAGAAGCTCACTCGAACAAAATAAAACCAAAATTCACTCTGCCTTAATGAAAAACTTGCGAAAATAGTCTGAGTGGTAGTCATGTTTAAACACTGTCTTCGTTGCGCTTCTTCTTCTAATATTTATATTAAATTAATTATTCTCAATTTAGTATCGATTCATTTTACATTTCCATTGTATTAAATGAAAGACGATATCTAGATAGGAATAATAATATACCGTCAAAGTTTATGTAAATTTTTGTTTTATTTAAGTACAAAAAGCGTGGCAAAATACTCAATGAAACCTCGCACCTAAAAAAGCTTTCGAGCTATTCAAAGCTCAACGCTCTCATCGCTCAACGCCAAATTTTCGATATCGATACACGCCAGCCGAGCTATTAAATCCGTCTATAATTAATCAGAGAATAAAGGTGGATAGGATCTTAGCGACAGTAAACGGCTTGAGCGTAACTTAAAAAAAAAAACGAAAAAAAAAAGTGCAAGGGAAGGAAGTATAGATGTGTATAGGAGAGAGGAGCGAGTTGCGGTAATGATTTTGCGCGAATCGCCATAAACTGGCGGAGCGACATTTTCATTTTCCGGCGCGACGGGGTATCACGTGCCGAAAAGCGAGCTGCCCTCGTAAAAAGCTATCGGCCCTCCAACCCAAACGCATAGGAGACGGAGAGACGATCTTTCCTTCCTCCCTCCCGAGAGAGAGAGAGAGAGAGAGAGAGAGAGAGAGAGAGAGAGGCAGGAGTCAGCAGCAGCTGAGGATGAGAAGAGAGAGAGGATGGCGCATTGTGCCGGAAGGAGGCAGATAGTAAATGTAACGGGGGAGGAAACACTCGCTATACCTCCCTCCATCCTCGCGCACACACTTACAACATACACACAACCCTTGTACGGCCGTATAAACGCGTTTGTACACGAACGCCCGATACATTTACGTTAAAGAGCACGCGGCGACGGCGACGGGAGGCTGTAAAAGCCCCGAGAGCGCCTGCACGTGAACCCCGATGTCTACGTATATACCCCGAGTATATATACATATGTAGGATCCTGCAGGATGCACATCCGATGCGCTGCGCGCACACACGGAGCAACGAGACGATCCATGTGAATTTCCGCGTCGGGCCTATACACACAGAGCGAGCCTTGGATATACACATATAGGCGCACCAAGATACCTCTACACGGGTGAATCTCGCTTGTCTATAGGGCCGACAGAGGTATATAGTAACGTGTATATACATATAGTAAGGGGATATATATATATACATATACATATATGCCCGATGTGGATGAGAGGCGCAGAGAGTAAGAGCAGAAGAGAGATAGAGAGGGATAGAGGGAGAAGGAGAGAGGGAGTGCGCGCGCTCTATGGGTCGCCCGGGCGGCTACACGGCCATATGAGAAACGAAGATGGCGGCGGCGGAGGTGACGGTGGACCTTCTAGCGTGCAGCCTCTCTCTCTCTCTCTCTCTTTCTAGCTGCACTCTCTTGCGCGTGGAGCTGTTTAGTCGGACCGACTGGATGCGGTGCTGGCCAGCGGAATTGGGGAGTGGATGGAGAAGACCGATTGAGTGTGTACCGTGGTGCACGATATGCAAGACATATTTGTACGATTTTGCGTATTATTACGGAGATAACCGATGAGAAGGCGGACACAACGCGAACTCTTTTATGTAGCGCGAGGAGATGGATAGGGGAACCGTAACTTCTCGGCGCGCACAATCGTACGTACCGGAAATAAAGTGCATCGGAGCGCACAGGGAGATGACGTTTAACGTCGAAGTAGATGCAGACGGTATAGGACAGACGGCGGGAGAACGTACCCAAAAACACGTGCCCTCGGCTTTTGTTCGCGCGCAACCGAGAGAGATAACGAACAAAAAAAAATAGATCCGTGCAGTACGAAATCCCACAGAGCCAGCGAGAGAGAGAGAGAGAGAGAGAGAGAAGTTTATACCTTGCTTTCTTTGGCTCTCTCTCTGTCTCTCTCTGTCTCGCCCAGCATCCCCTGCTAACCCTCTCTGTTCCGACGAGCTGCCACCACGTTGACGCTCACGCGCGCCTCCGTACACACGTATACGAATACACCACCACCAGCTGCAACGCACCCGCGAACGCGTGCGCGCGCGTACTCTCTCTCTCTCTCTCTCGCTCCTCGTCCCTCTTCGTTCTTCTCCTTCTTCTTCTTCTTCCACTACTCTCGGACGTTTCACTGCGCTTCCCTCATCGCTATATATCGCCGACTAAACTGTATACCGCGCGAAGCTCTCTTCCTCGTCCTCGGGCCTCTTCTCTCTCTCTCGTGCGCGCAACTGTCGCCAGCGGCAGCACCAACAGAGCCAACAAACGTATATATCTATATACAATGCACAATGCGTAGAAAGAACGCGGGAGATCGAGAACAGTTGCGCCGTGTGCGCGTTAACGCCGGATGAACACCTCTACTCATCTTTACATTTATAAACATATATAATAGTGCTGATATACGTCCGACTCTTATCCTCTATACGCATGATAAAACTTCACACTCTCCACTTCTTTTGCCCGTTTTGAAACGGCGATCGACACGGCGATCGATATCCCCCGACGAGCGAGTCGTGCATACCAAGCACGTGCAGCGCGCGCGCCTCCCTGCCCGACCGGAGCACCAGCAGCATCAGCTGTGTCGCACATCGATCCCGCGCTTCGACGTTCACCAGTGCGCGATCGCGATGGGTCTAAGAGCTCTCTGCCGGCGGTGGCTCCAGCGGCAGCGGCAGCATCGGTGCGCGCAGACTTGTTCCTCCTCTCCTCGCGAGGGGAGACGGAGAGCTGCGCGCCTGTGCGCGCACCGAGGGATATAGGTGTGCCAGCAGCTACAGCAGCGAGGCTGTGCCGAGTGCGTCGAGGAGAGGGAGGGAGGGAGGGAGGGAGGGTCGAGGGCTAACCTCCCTACCTCCCTCCCTCTCCCCCTTCGCCACCACCCCCCGTATAGCCGTTATACACATCCCTCATCTTTCTCTCTCTCCCTTGGATACGCGCTCTGGCATTCTCCCCTCTCGCTCTCTCTCTCTCTCTCTCTGTCCCTCTGTTTGCTGGTGATCGTCGAGCGAGAGGGAGAGCGAGAGGGAATAGAGAGAGAGAGAGAGAGAGAGAGAGAGAGATAGAGCGGAGGCAGCAGCAGCAGCGAGGAGTGTGCGCGCGCTCTCGCGTTCCGGGCCAGCAGCCGAGGGACTGTATCCCCCGAGCAGTAGTAGTCGGGCGACGAGGCGATGCTCCCCGACGATTGACACGCACGACGCGGGACGGAGACAGACGGCAGCTCTTTTTTGGCGTCTTCCTCCTTCTCTCTCCTGGCTCCCCTCTTCTCTTTTATTCCCGATAACCCGAATGGTTCCGATCGTCCACCTTGCACACCGTCGTCATCCTCATCGTCGTCGTCCTCGTTGTCGTCTCTCTGCCAACGCTCCCACCGACACCGACACAGCCGCACTCGTCGCCTGCAGCAGCAGCGACCGAATATCTCGCCCTCGAACCCCGCTGCTGCTGCTGCTGCCGCTGCCGCTGCTCTCTCTCCCTCCTCTCGCGCAGCTTTGATCCACTGGTCTCGCCGCTCCTCTCCTCCGCCTCTCGGTCCGCTGTCGGAGCGCCAACTGGTGCCGCTGCCGCTGCCGCTGCCGTTGCCGCTACCGTTGCCGCTGGTCGCGCGCGCGACGCAGCCACGCGACGACGACGGATGTGATCGGCGCCGATGCGCTTGAGAGAGACGGAGAGCGAGACAGAGAGAGAGAGAGAGAGAGAGAGAGAGAGAGAGGAACCGCCTCCAGGCAGCATCGCACAGCAGCCAGTGCGTCCGCGGGATAACAGTTAGCGGATGCAGCAGAGCCGCGAGCACGATGACGAGGAGCAGATAATAAGTGAGAAGAGGAGGAGGGTGGAGGTCCGTCAGTATTCGGGTGTCCAGTGTCGTCGCCGCGCGATCATCGGTTCCTTCGATCGATTCCGTTTGCCGTGTGTGTGTGTGCGTGCGTGCGCGTCCGACTCTGCCTCCGTTCTTCTCTTCGCTGCGTACCCGATGTACCATCGGCGCCCCTATAGCTGCTGAAACTCTCTTTTACTCTGTCTGGCCTCGCGAGCGCGCGCCACCGATTTACTCCCCCAGCGGCATCGCAGTGCGTTACACACACACACACACGAGCGCGCGCGCGCACGCAGAGTATAAGGCCTTACGGGGAGTGCATCGCGGAGGAGGACGAGGTTGCCGAGAGTCTACCCTTTGCATTTTCGAAGAGAGAAAGAGAGAGGGACCGCAGTCCCGGCCTCTCGCGTTCACCTCGTGATTTTTCGTACGAGGAGGAGTGCCGTGGGCCGAGCGGGAGAGAAAGACAGAGAGCGAGGGAGAGAGGGAGGGAGAGGACCGTCGCAGAAAGATGGATTCGTCCGAGTAAGTCGAAAACCCTCTCGTCGATTTAATACATCCGTGTCGAGGAGCACCGAAGAGGGACAGAGAGCGAGAGAGAGATAGAGAGAGAGAGAGAGAGAGAGAGAGAGAGAATAGAGAAGAGTAGAGAGAAGAGAGAAGAGAAGAGAGCCTGGGGGACAGTCCAAAAGACGCGAACCACTGGGTGAGACGAGTCCGCGAGGGAGCAGTGCGAAGGAGGAACGGTGAAAACGGTGCCAAGGAAGAAGAGGAGGTGGTATACGGATAAGCAGAGAGAAAGAGAGAGAGAGAGAAGAAGCGAGGGAGCAGGAGAGAATAACGGGAACACAGAAGAGAGAGAGCGAGAGAGAGAGAGAGGCTGTCGCAGCATCATCGCGCGAAGGTGCGCGCGCGTGAGAGCGCGATCGGATCGTCCCCGAGAGCGAGCGAGCGAGCAAGAGAGAGAAGAGAGAGAGAGAGAGAGAGAGCGGGCAAGAGCGCGAGATAGCTCTGAAGGGAGAGAAAGAAGAAGGGAGAGGGAGAGGCGACGGGCAGTGTCGCGTTCGCGGGACCGCGGGTGATTTCACTTGCACATAACCTCACTCTTTTTTTCACCATATACACACACACACACTTACACATATATACATATACGTATATGTGTGCACACCATATGTATACACACAACGCACACGGACAGACAGGCACGTATATCACACGACAATTATATACACACACGATTCGTCGTAACGCTCGATCGACCTCTCGGCCAATGCTATAATACGCTTCTCTATATAGGATGTAAGGAAGTCCGAGTGCGCGTCCGAGTATAGCTAGGAGAAGCAAGATCTATACCTACATACCATATATATGTATATGATATATATATACGTGTACGTGTGCGTACGGTATTCGTATAGCTTGGAATCTATGTTATAGAGTACGCGAGTTGTCTGGTGCGAGATAGAAAGAGGAGAGAGAGAGAGCGATAGTGTGCCACTGCGGGTGACGAGAGGACCCGTGGACCGTAAAAGGAGACCGAGGCAAAAGAGAGAGAGAGAGAGAGAGAGAGAGAGAGCGATTGGTAAAGCCGCGCTCTTACGAACGAGAGAGAGGGAGAGCAGAAGAGAGAGAGGGCTTTCGTTCGCTGGTCCCTCGCCTCGATCTTTCGTGAGGGGTGTGTCGAATCCGCCGTCGCTGCACCAGTGGCTCCCAGAGAGTGAAGCGTCCGCTGTGCAGTTGGGGGCAACATCGTACGAGTGCGCGGTGCTGGTGAGAGGGAGGCTACAGGAGAGAGAGAGAGAGAGAGAGAGAGAGAGAGAGAGAGAGGAGATCCTCTCGAGAGCAGAACAGCTCCGGGTGGAGGTGCCGCGAGTAAAAGAGTATAGGAAAGCGAAAAAGAAGAAATAGTGGTATATATACGAGTGGTGAGACGACGCGCGCGCGATAGAGAGAGAGCGAGAGAGAGAGAGAGTGTGCAAAAGCAGTGGAGCGGTAACGGTGGAGTGGAGAAAGAAACGCGGCGCTGTGCGTCAGGATGCAGCATGAACCTCGTTGCCCTGTCCTGGGAGCTGACGAGCCTCGGCAGGGGGACTGCTGCGCGCTGCCGTGGAACACACGCGAAACGTCAGCGGGCCGCCGTCCGTGTCTGGAGCTGGGGCTGCAGCGACTACACCACCACCGGTCGTCGTCCCATCCCCATCAGGTACTTTCGGACCTCGCACGCGGATACGGCCTGTCCTGGTGCTACGAGGGCCGCCAGGCCGTCAGCGCTACGAGGCCTCGCACCAGGATTGGCCTCCTCCTCCTCCGCGTCGTTGCCCCGACAGCTGGTCACTGCACCAAAGCCTCCAGCAACGATCTCGACGACGTGCAGGTACGTGTAAGCTACTGTTCCAACCTGTTTCCACCTGCGCTTAATTTTTTCGCCCGGAGATCGGTAGGGACTGTGGTTCTTTTTTTTTCTAGAGGGATGGTGGGGGGGGGGGCGGTTGGGGGGTTAGCTAGAGGGCTTTCTTTAGTGGGATACGCCAATGGTTGCTGTGGTAGATGAACGAACCCACGAGTCATGTGCACTGTGATGCTTCTCGTAAGGCTAGTTTACTTTTTCGAGAATGTGTGGTTTTGTCGTAACGCGGTGATTTCGATAAGCTTCCGCGTTAGTTGTCGTGCATTCCATTTGACGCTGAAATTAGACAATTGCAAATTTATTGTACATCTAGATACAAGTCAACTTGGAACAATAAATTTAATAAACAATTCGACTTCCCGACTGGATAGATAAATGTTACCGTGGTTTACTGAATGTTTATATTGGTATTCGTTCCTGCCTTATCCAATAATATCAGAATTTTCAATAATTAACCAAGTTTACGCAACTAGTTTAATGCGAGCAATTACGTAACAGTTTTACGCCAACAGTTATTGGATTGATAAACCTTTTCCAATGTTGCTGCTTTGATGTTTCCATACACGGTGAATACGAATTATTTATAATTTTTCTTTTATATCCGTTTCTATGGAGTGATTTAAACTGGATCAATGGTGTCGAGCGCATATCGATGCAATCAATCACGCGGCATTTATTTAAGCATGAAAAACAATTTATCCTGATTTTTTTTTAATGAACCAGCTGCTATCGATCACTTTTCTTTTTAATCGCTGCATCAGTTTAACAAAATTCTATTCCGTTCAGATCGTGCCCATAACACACTGCATGCCATAAACTGCTCGAAAAAATTCCATTAAAATGTTCGACGTTGCAGTGCACAAGCATTATGAAGTGGTTTTTTTTTCTATTTATTTTATGAGGCATGATTAATTGTGTAACACTCCGTGTGGCGGACTAGAGTTAACTTTAATGTGAAGAAACTATAGTGACTATCTATCGCGGCCAAGTAGCCAGTAGTTGTTGTGAGCTTGTTCAACACTCGACAAACACGAGTGACAGTGTTCCAAAGAGATACCGTTATTCTGTACATTGACTCGTCCTACCTCTCTTACTCCTTATTTCATTTTCACGACTAATGTCTTCCCAAGTTTATGTGCGCGTTACCTACCACAAGGATTTTCACTTGGAAGTCATGTAATAAAAACTCGGCATCTGGAATTTTTACGATTACCATGTTTTACTCGCGTGATCAAATTAGCTTCAATAGTTAGGACTTTTAAGTTCAGTGTATCTTTAAAACTGAATCAAATTTAAAAACGGCTTATATTATAATGTTGTTCTCGAATCTCTTATAACTTATAAAATCCTTGAAATCTATGCGATCTTAATAAAGTAATCGAAAGTGTAGTTCCAAATTTCAGTAGTTGGCTAGATTTTTTTCGTGCGCTATGATTGATCCGTAGTAAATAGATAACCTCGATCGTCGTTTCCTCATACGCTATCCGCTACAAATATTGTCACACTCCCGTTGTACAATGCACTAGCTCGCGCCATGCGTAACTCGCACTTGGTGAATTTCCGATACTCGCGACGATGGACGAGAGAAGGTTATAAGCACATGGAGTGGCGTAGCACTAAGGGAGGCAAATTTGTTTTGGCATGTTCGCAGGTGCGGATCGCCGGTGCTCGGAAGCCGTCAGACGCCTCGTCGTCACTGGGCGAGCGCTGCAGGGCTTGGGCGCTCCAGGGGAACTTCTAAGAGCCCCGCTGGCCCGGGCCCTGACTCAGGCGGGCACCTGCTCTGGAGGCCCGGGACGCTCACGTCAAGCGGGGCTGACTCGATCGAGCGAAGTTGTACATCATCGTCACCGTCACCGTCATCATCACCAGCATCATCACCGTTATCAGCCACATCGCCAGCATCGCCATCACCATCGTCCACCTCCTCCGGCAGCTTGCAAGAGAGCAGCAGCAGCAGCAGCAGCGAGACAGAGAGTCCGATACAACAGCGGCAACAGGGGCGCATGCGCACTAGCTCTGAGGTCCAGGAGGAGCAGAAGGCAGAGAGAGAAGAGGCCCCATTGTCGTTGCATTGTCGAAGAGGCGCAGAACGAGGCAGGCCCCGGGCTTCCTGGCAGCAATGCGGCGGTGCCATACTCGGCCGCGGCACCTCGTTGGCCTGCGACCCGCAAGCAGCAGCAGCAGCAGCAAGCACAGGGGGACTTGCCTAGAGTCCCCGCGTCGGCGCCCATGCGATTCGACGCACGTCCCGCAGCGAACCGAGCCACGGGACCACCACGATCAACACCAGTACCAGCACTACCAGCACCAGCGGCGACAGCAGCATCAACACCAACATCATCACCACCACCACCACCACCACCACAGCCCCAACCGACTCCATCGTCACCGCCACCACCACAACCACCAGCACCAGCTAGACCAGCAGCAGCAACATCATCATCGGCCACCAGCACGACTGCGACTAGGAGGAGGACGAGCCGGGATAGGGACGACGCGGCCCTCAGACGCTCAGTCACTGCCTTGGACGGAGGCTCGCCCCGTGGCGGCGAGAGGACGCCTGCTGCTCACAGCACTGCCTTCCAGAGGAGCCCGTCGGAGAGGCCGAGGAGCCGACGAGCGCGCTCCTGCTGCAGCTCTCGGCCGTTTTTGCTCGTCCTCTATCTACTAGCGCTGCTGCTGCAGACGCCCGGGCGCCACCTGGTGCTGGCGGCCTCGGGCGCCAAACCGGCCGATCATCAAGAGAACCGCGGGGCAGCGGTGCGGCATCCTTACAACGAATACACCTGGGAGCTGAACCAGTTGAACCCGTGGCTGTCGGCGTGCGATCTGGCGGGACCGGCGCCCGCCGACCTCCAGGGCAGCTGCGGCCCACCGGAGGTGCCCAAGAACTGTCCGGGTCCCTGCGCGACGCTGCGCGACCGCCCTAACGGCCCGGACCCCTTCGGCGATGTCATCGAGATGCTGGAGCGCATCATGAACGCGACGGGCAGCGGTGGCCTCCCACGGCCGAAGCGAGCGTCCCCTGGCGGCGCTGGTGGCGTTGGTGGCGCTAGTGGCGGTGGCGCTAGTGGCGGTGGCGCTAGTGGCGCCCGAAAGCGTAAGGCGCGCGAGTCACACCAGTCGGCCAGGGAGGCGAGGAGTTCTGGCGTGAGGAGGAGGACGACGACGGCTCCGGTACAGTGCCTTTTTTACCTCGAGGAGTCGCACAAGCGGGACGTCTGCCGGGAGGACTTCGGCCGGGCCAGTTCCCGGAGTTTTTTAAGCCCGCGGGAGAATCGTTATTGGTTCATGAGCGGCCTGCGCCTGAGGCACTGCTGCGAGCACGCGGTGATCAACACCCTGGCCCCGGGCAAGGGCGGACCGCTCGAGGCCGTGCTCAACGGCGGCGACGGCTGCGTCAAGGCCGTGGAGAAGCTACTGCTGGTCGACGCGCTCGCCGCCAGACTGCACTGCGAGTTCGAGGAGGTGCTGGCGCGGTACGACTGCGGCCAGTCCTACTCGGTCATCCACAACTGCACCCACTGCAAGGTCAGTACACCCATGCATTCTAACCCATACATATATCTATCTATTTCTCCTCTATTTCGCTATGCCCTGTGCGGGGGTAGTGATCTCTAACTCTCTTCCTTGTACAGATTACATTATTGGTAATACCAACTACTGTGGTAATCTTGAATGGTTTTGAAGTAATGATAAATAGTCCTTTAACATATGCATTTTGGCACATGGAGTATATGGGGAATAGTGCTGTTAATGGATAATTTTTAATATTCTGATAAATTAAGAAAACTTCATCGAAACCATTAGCCACTAAGGGCCAATAATTAAAGCATCTTATCTTCAAGAGCGCATTACCATCTCCGCGTATACGCAGAG
Organism: Megastigmus dorsalis; assembly: GCA_900490025.1. Lineage (NCBI taxonomy): Eukaryota > Metazoa > Arthropoda > Insecta > Hymenoptera > Megastigmidae > Megastigmus > Megastigmus dorsalis. The sequence goes on along the minus strand of UELU01118729.1, from coordinate 1,134 downwards.
CTCTCTTAGAACGTCTCTTATTTGGTTGGGGGGCAGAAGAGGCCACTTGGTCTTGCAGTTTTTTCGGTGGCTTTGTTTATGCTGAATTCACTTCGTCGAGGGTGATTTTTTTCTTTCTCTCCCCGAGACGAGAGACAATGGCACGTGGTCGCGGTGAATGCTCTTTCGCCGAGGTGAAACTTCATTGTTGCCATTGTCTTTTGTATACGACCAGCGAAGAAACCCGTTTCCCTCGTGAAGAAGCGTGATTCAGCTAAACAGGAAACGGTTTAGCTTGAATGGCTCGCAAATAAAATAGCTCGAGTCTTACCTATACGATTAGTTCTATCCATTAGTTGCATCGATCAATTTCTGTTACGGCTATCTTTGCCTTTTTCTTTTTCAGCAGAAAATATTTTATGAAGATATTGATCTGTAAACAATGCTTTCATATTACTTTTAGTACTTTTAGAATTACAATTATCAGAAGTACTTTATTCTTTATATCAAAGTACTGTTTTATTTAGAAAAAAATTATGTGTGCAGTGTAGGGCACCAACCTTAATGATACTATACAAATGGTGTATTTTTTTTCATTTAAAAGCTGTATTCGGACAAAATTTTCATTATTAAAAAAAAACCGGTTGTTTGAAGTTGCGATGAATTAATTTCTGTAACTGATAAGTAAGCAACTGCTGCCCTTCACTTGCGCAGCTATACAAATACAGTGACGAATCTAAATTGCATTTGATTCACAATATTTTTTTTATAACGTGATGTAAAGAGGCCTGATGTAAATGTTTGCCAACCAAGCTTTCATCACCGCTAAAGCGCATATAATGGATACCATTCATCGTGTTCTAATTTTATAGAAAATTGCGGAACCTAAATTAAGAAGTATGCTGAATACAAAGATTTCACTAAAAGCAAGTACTTACTCCTAGCGTAATAGATATAATTATTCCAACATTAGCTCTTACCTTCAATTTTTCAATTTGTGATTATTCAATTAATTTAAAGGAAAGCTGTTAAAACTTGTATTCCTTGAAATTCGTAACTGTATACGCCATAATTTGAGTCACGTTCTCCGCTCTCATATATAATTGGTGAATTCGTTCATGTTCAGAAGCGAGAGAGAGAGAGAGAGAGAGAGAG
>UELU01118727.1:0-11960 GCA_900490025.1 Megastigmus dorsalis | reverse complement strand
TCTCTCTCTCTCTCTCTCCCCGCGCGCTTCGTTTGCGCAGCTCACTGCAGTGTGCGTGCACGTGTGTGTACGAGAGTGTACATGCGCGTATATACGCGTCTCGCCTCTCTCTAATCTCGCTTTTTCTATCTGGCTTGTATCTATCCCAGTCGTCCGAATTCTCTCTCTCTCTCTCTCTCGCCGCGTGTATTTGACCGCTTCTCCATGACAGTCGCGCATTCTTTACCCCCGTCGGTCTCCCCCCCCCTCACCCCTCCTTTCAATGGCTCCGGAGTGTACGCCGTATAGTTAACTCGTTGAGCAATATCGCGAGTCTCATTTGCGGCCCGATGACTTTTATGGGGCTTGGAAATGCGTTGTGAAACGCTTCTCTCTCTCTCCCTCTTTCTCTCTCATTTTTTTTTTTTTTTTGTAAGCGCGCGATGGACTTTAAACGCTGAAAAGCTCATTTTTCAACGCGTATACGCGCGCACTCGCTCGCTCGCTAATTAAAAAATGGCGAGTTTTTGTGCCATGCGCGCACGTGTGCGTGGCGGGCGACTTATTAAATTTTGCACGCCCGTGACATTTGACAGAGAATTTACCGAGTTGTTAGGGCCGGTGTGTGTGTGGTGAGCGGGTCTTCAGTCTGCGAGTTTGTTAATAAATATTCCTGCGCTAACGAATCGAGGACTGCGGTAATTGTTTGCCAATGAGACTTTGTTTGTGTATCTCTATCTGTTTAGCGATAGGAGGGATGAAAAGCTTATCGTTGTAAATAAATTTTCCGAAGGTACTTGACTTTTTGTATTGTAAAGTCGGTCTGTCTATACAGATTTGATATTGGCTTGTTTGGAGTTCGTATGTAAAAAAAGAAGGTATTCCTCATTTTGTGAAGGAACATTCTAATTTACAGTGAAAATAATATGTAATAAATATTTTTTTGTAGTATTCTCTCTAAATCTAAAAAAATTAATTATTCTCCCACTCTAAGAACAATTTCTAAAATATGTCAAATTAGCATTTTAAATCACTATTTCTCATATTTTGTGGTGATTTTTAAAATATACTTTATTTGAAAGCGACAACTCCAGTAAATAAAAAAATAAAATAAACAGCATCAATAACATTAAATTATTATATAAAATTCTTTGAACAAAAGTTTCAGTTTAGCCAAAAACTAATAATGCTAATCGATATTAAGGAATAATTGTGTCTATCCTAACTAATCCAATTATTAAAAAATAATTATCTTTATCTTTTTGTAGAGAAATAAATCATCTTATACCTATTTATCACTGTACAACATCTCTTGGTAAAGACTAAAATAAGTGGAAACTTGTACTTTATGGTTATCAAGATTTTAAGTTTTCGGTCTCTTAGGTATCATGGAATATTTATTTTAATAATAATTATGTCATATACCTGGTATAGATTTACTTTATAGGCGAAATTTTTTTGTCGAACGCTAAGTAGTAAAATAGTATTATAAGTGACCTGAGTTACAATCACGTAAGAATTAAAAAATAAGAACGAGTTATGTCATTTCAGAGTTGAAAAAATACTTTTTTACCTATGGTGATTAAAATCAGTCTTTTTAATATCGGTATTTGAATTTTTACTTATAGACTCAATGTTTACTTAATAAGAAGTTGATATATTAACTCTTTAAGAGTGAAAGTTTATTCGCTAGGTGTTTAAAGTGCAGAAAACCCTAAAATCAATTTAAATCCTCGCCTTCTCCGTTCAAAAAGAACCCACATCACCGCGGCCTCCCCACTTCCTCCCACGAAATCGCGATCGCAGAGGTCCAAAGTTTTCAATTGGCTGCGTCGCGCGCGACTCGCGGCGTCGATCTCTGCGCGCGGCTGCCTCTCAACGCCGCGCTCGCAGCCATGGAGAAAAAGAGCGAGAGCGAGAGAGAGAGAGAGAAAAAGAAACTACGGAATGCCGGCCGACGAAAGAGAAAGAGAGAGAGAGAGAGAGAGAGAGAGAATCCGGTCCGCGCATATACGCACGGATCCCGTGGATCGTGCGAGTCCGAAGAAAGAGAGAAGAGAGGAGAGTGATCACTCGATTTCACGTTCGCCATTGCCTCCGCTGCCGCGCTGCGTCCCTGGAAATATATATCGATGCAGAGAATTGGACACGGGACAGACGGAAGGATAGAGAGAGAGAGAGAGAGAGAGAGAGGGAGGGAGAGAGTGAGAGTGAGATGGGCCCACAGCTACCTCGTATATGTAAAAATTGGACCCATGGAGAATCACTCGACGGAAATCAGTGGAACGTGCACACACACAGACACACACACACACACGTGCAGGACTATGGGAACCTCGAAAAGCGAGTCTGAAGAAAAAAGAATGGATTTTAAAATTAGAAAAAGGACGCAGCGAGAGCCGATTCGTTTCTATACCTGAAATCTAGCCTAATATTTGATCCAGTCATGCTGTGTGTATCCCCTAAAAATAAAATTCGACTCTGACTTTCGTATATGCACTGCACACACACACACACACACACACACACTGCACTCGGAGAGGATATTATACGCGAAAGAAGAAGAAGAAGAAGATGTAACTGCACACGCTCGAGTGCTAATTGATGGAATTTTGCGGCAAATCGATAAGTGCACGCGCGTGCGAAAGCGAGTAAGCGAGTTTATATAGAGAAAATCCTTAAACAGGCGATTATCGACCAAACAAAGGGATCCCCGTCTTTCTTTCTCTCTCTCTCTCTCTCTCTCTCTCTCTCTCACACACACACTCGTTCGTCCTAATATATTTATCAAACAAACTGCAAGAGCTCCGGTCCAAGTCAAACGGACGGTCAAGTATATGCGCACATCGCAGTCCCCTCGGCGAGAGTCGAGAGAAATCCTTTTTAAATCGTTAACAAATATTTACACCGCTTAAGACCGAGGATCGGCTCTTCGGCGCGTTCCACCTCACGCGCGCGCGGACACTCGCGTATACCACACACACACACACACACACATACGCAGACGGTGGGGGACTTTTGGAAATTAAGCGTGTTATTCCGTTATCCTTGCACAGCCTCCTCTTCCCTCTTCTTTCTTTGTTGGCGTTTCTCTTTGTTGCAAGCGCGGGCGTCATCAAATATCGGCCAGAACTCGAGTATATGTATATAAACCCTTACGGCCGCGCGTGTGAATCTCGCTTGACCAATAAATTGTCGAAACGTGTATACCCGCACTGTTTGGCTCTTTTGTCTCCTTCGTTGATTTTCCATGGCTTGTTTTTTATTGCGCTTCGATTACTTTATTTTGTAAAAAAATGTTTATGCATCTTCTTTATGTTTAGTAAGGGTAGCTAAAGTAATAAGCTTCTCGTATAAAGTCGATATCTGGCCCGTTCTCTCTAAAAATAATTAAACTCATCTTTACCAGAACTCATTCATATGCAAATTTTGCCGAGAAATTTTCAAAACCAACAAAAACAAAGACTAATCATCCACAAAATCAAATCAGCCAAATTTCAAATGCTCGGGCTCGCCTCCTCTCATCGCACCGACACGAAACCCAGAGAGTATCGCGCACAGGTAACAATTAGCTCGTACACGAGAGCATATCGGCTGCATGAAAAGTAGTCTACTCACAAACATACACTGCACATGCATATGCGTATGTACGCTTGGCCCAGTGAGCGAGACACATAAGCGATAAGGTTCTATCTGCTCTCGCGCAAACATTTACATGCTAAACAGGCAGCGGAGGCTCGCACACGCTACTGGCTAATTTACAACTGTATAACTCGCAGAGCGCGCGCAGAGAGAAAGAAGGAAAGAGATACTGGCTGACGCGACACACACTCTATCGTCCCGTGTATAGCGTCTACTTTGCGCGCGTTACGAATTGCTTAGCTTTTGACGTGGGTTACGATACGGTGAGGATGCAGCCAGTACTCTGCGGATATCTCTGTGTTCTCTAGTGACTCGATGCTGCTGTCTAGAATGTGACCATGTTTTCGAGAAAAATTCTGCAGTTTTTTTAGCAATTGGAAGTAATTAGAAATTGAAAAACGTATCATTGCACGTCGTTGCATTTTTTTATTTATTTATCAATTTCGTTATCAAATCGTAATAAATGTTGTTCCTTTGGCAGTCATTTATGTTAAAAAGCTGTCTTTAAAGCTTCGGACAAGAAAGAATGTTTTATTAATTCAAATTCAAACTGATGCAAAATTTAAATATAAATCATAAAATCAAACAGAATGCAAAACAAAAAATCTAGTAGTGTCTTCGAAAGTAGAGAAGCAAGCACGCACACAGAATTTTTCTAAAAATAGCACATTTGTACATTCTGGAATCATCAAAAAAAAAAGTCTCCCTTATACGATATCATCTCTCGTACGTTTCCTCTCATTCCATCGCGAAACGATAATAAAAATAAAAAGTAGCTGCATTATAACAAACAGCCATGGATATAAGAAATCAACACTCCATAAAGCCTCGATTAATAAGAAAATCAATTACAAAGCAGGAACAGTAGCAGCGGCGGAGTTTCATAAAACAAACCAAAGATCTCTTAACGAGCGAACGGCTAGCGAATCTTGCGTCATTGCCAAGTAAAATATTTACCATATACATATTCGGCGCGCGCGCGCACTATTAAGCGAAAGTACACATATGCAAGCAGCGCGCGCTCTATTCCCGATAATAATTTGCCACGCTCGGTGTGCACAATAAAACCCACGCAATATCCACGGGTCTGCACGGCGTATAAGCTTCGCGATATCTCGTTACGACACACTCGGTCTCGATCCTCGGAAAAAGCGCGTCTCTCTCGGAGCCTCAAACAGAGAAAAGCGCACATAACGATTCTCCTTAGATAAAGTCGTCATCTCTCTCTCTCTCTCTCTCTCCTTCTCGCGTGCGCTTGCGGGACTGTTTACAACTCACTCTCTCTACGCGTCGCGCAGCACACACAAAAGTCTTCTTCTTCTTCTTACCTTCTGCGTCGTTCATAAGCAAAGCGACACGCTTTCGGTCGCCTGTCAACGTCTGAACGCGCGCGCGCGCGACTCTACGAGCGAGAGAGAGAGAGAGAGAGAGAGAAAGAGACAGAGAGCAGATGACTTATGTTTGTTTTAAACCCTCGCATTTATGACTCTCACGTGTCGAAAACGAGTCCGGTTCTAGATTCTGTATTCACGTACGAGGTTCCTTTCGTTCCTGGCTTTTTCTCTTTTTTTTCTCTCTCTCTCTCTTTTTTTTTCACGTTCTCCTCTTCCTCCGTCGTCGTCGTCGTCGTGCAGTCCGACTCTACCCGTGCGGCCCCCGTGTCTTTTATTGTCCGTGAAATGCAGGTGACATACTAAGTTGCCGCGCTCGCTTGCAGCTGAATAATATACGCTACGGGGCACCTACTTTTTTTTTCCTCCTCTTTTTCAAAGTAGATTTTAGAAGTTTTATCGCCACTCCAACGAAATCATATACTCATATTAATAATCGCTCGATGTGTATTAAATTGACTTATGTAATATTATTTTTTATGCACTGTACCAACGCTACTTCACCGATAAGACGAACTCGCGCACAGTATATCCCCGGAACTCGAATAGAAAGAAAAAACGGTGCTGCAGGTTTACTCACCAAAAAGAGCCGGTGACGGGGGTGACGAACAGCAGGCAGATCGCCACGAGGACGGGGCGCATCTCCATCCCCCTCCCCCCCCACCCACAGGCCACACTCTTAACTATCGAATAATCCTCCTCGATGGATCCTCTCTCCACTACTTCGCAGTTCTCTTTCTCTCTCTCTCTCTCTCTCTCTATCTATCTCGCAATGTATATTCACGCCTGTCTCACCTCACTCCGCGGCCAACGGCAGCAGCAACAGCAGCTATATCGTCCGATAGCCTTCATGCAGCCTCCAGCCTCGCGTCTATCCCCGCTAAAAGCGTTCCCACGCATCTCACGCTGCCGCCGCCGCCGCCTCCGCACCACTTCGCCGTAGTCCAGGAAAAATTTGATTTTTCGTCAAACACGCGCGTTCGCTGTACACTGTTACCCGAGACGTCGGCGCCTATAAGTTGAAGAGGCCCGAGAGAGACTTGCGTTATTATTCTCCACTGGTATATCGATGCGCGATCGCCGAGTCACGTGTGTGTCAGTATGTGTGTGAATGTGTGTGTATGTGAGAGAGAGAGAGAGAGGTACAAAGGAGCGAGAGAGAGAGAGTGAGAGGTAATGGGGGTATTATAAAGCGTTAGACGACAAGGGGGTTAAAGTCGCCTTCCGGCGGGGCAAAAACGCGAAACCGCGCGCCGGAGCGTTCCTGCCGGAGCTACGTCACCGCGATCTTTGAGTGCTCGCTTACCCCCACCTTTATACGCTCTCCGCCACATCTCTCTCTTTCTCTCTCTCTCTCGCTACGTTCTCTCGCGGGGGATATAGCCGCCGCCGCTGCTGCTGCTGCTCCTTCTCTCCTCTCTCTTTATCCCTCTTCCGAAAGCAACTCTCGCGCCAGAGGAAGAGAGAGAGAGAGAGAGATAGAGAAGGAGCAGAGGTTCTGAAGCCCACCGCGAGATCTATATCCCCACCACGAAGCCTCTCCACGGCTCTGACTCTTTACTATCCTCCACCTTCACCCTCTTCTTCTGCCTCTTCCTCCTCCTTCTACCGCCGCCGCTGCCGCCGATGCCGCCGCAGCCGCCGCTGCTGCCGCTGCTGCCGCTGCTGCTTCTTCTTCTCGGACGCGTTCTACGGCCGCCGGCCGGCAACACCACTACTACTTATGCTTCGCTCTCTCTCTCTCTCTCTTTCACTCTCTCTCTCTCTCTCTCTCTCTCTCTCCCTCTTTCTGCTCTAATCGCGGCTACTACTACTACTATAATGCACGCAGCGAGAGAGAGAGAGACCTCCGTGGCTTTTTATCCTTTGCGCACGCTTTGACTTGTGAGATATTCGCACTTTTGGATCACCGTTATTGGACTTACTTCGAGGACTGACACTCTTAGGTTTTTGAGTCGTGAAAAATCGGCTAATGTGTTAATCGTTATAGGGGGACAATGGAATTTGCTTTGGATTCTGTTCGAATTTATGATCGATAATAATAATTAATTGAATCGTATTTGAGTCATTAAGTATATACTCTGTTATATTAAAACAAAAATAAAAGATAAAGAAAAATGTGTTACCATTTTTTAGATTTTATATTCCTGAAATTTTTCATATTTCGTTAATTATTATTTGATTGTACCGACTTATATATATATATATATATAATTTAAATTTTAGCCTGTTACTTTCATTCATCCCTTCAAAATTATTGGAGCCCTATCGTCACAGCTATCGATTAAATTCTTAAACTTCAGACAATAGAAAAGTATCGAAAAAAGGAACACGAATATATCACAATCTACTGCGGACATAAATCGAGCGCGACAATGCGTATCATAGACGATGAATTTAAAAACAAAGCATTCGTCAGAGCTCGTCTTCGATAAATACTTTGATTATGTTACCTTTTTACAGAGCTGCAGCCCATCGCCGAGGAATTTCTATTTCAATATAAGATTTTGCAGCTCTGCGGAGAGCAATTCAAATAATGCGTGGAATCGAACGAGAGCGAAAGCAAAGAGGGATACATTTTTTGTAAGGACGAAGAATGAATACAAAAGGAGACGAGAAAAAGGGAGAGAGAGAGAGAGAGAGAGAGAGAGAGAGAGAGAGAGAGACGAAAAGCCTAAGCAGGCACTGGTTTTTTGCGAGCTAATCAGGGAAGCGCCAGTCACCGTCGAAATCAGGACATTCTTTTAACTTTCTGAAATCCTAACAAGCCACTCTCTCTCTCTCTCTTTCTCTCTCTCTCTTTCCTTCGGAGAGCCCCGTAAATAAAGCAACCTTTACTTACCTCCTCTCGCACGGCAAAAATCACTTTTTATCCACAGCTTGATTGATGTGTGAATCCCGAATAAGTGATTGTTTATTTGGGCGAGCGACCCGAGAAAAATTAAATTTATCGGCAGACCCGGAATGCGAAACGATCTCCAATAAATATAAACACCGAAAAAAACTGATTCTCTCTCTTTCTTTCTCTCTCTTGCTCGATATTATACGCGTCTGGTACAATAAGCATCGAGTCGCATGCCGTGGCTTTAAGCAGCAGTATCCCGCTCTATTAGGTGATTCATGGATGACGCAGTGTATCCTTTTTGCTCCTAATTTCTCAACTGCGGCCTGGACTCATTGTGTATGGGTGTGTGTGTGTGTGTGAGAGAGAGAGAGAGAGAGATGCGCAACCTTTTACTTGCTACAATGAAGATACAAAAGTGCAGATTTTTTCCGACTCCACAAAATTATTTATACGCCGCTAATAAGTTTCCCTCTTCGAACGAGCCCGTTTTTACTCGCATTGGTCCAAGCGACTCGTAAACAAAATGATAGAATCGGAGCAAGTTTGCGTGGCTCAGAGACAGAATTTCTACAAATCCAATTTACGCCATCGAGAAAGTCACAAATGTCAGTTTTCCAAAAAGTCCACATCAGATCGACGAAGCGTGTAATCGATCCGCCGCCAACAAATGAATATCCAAACACTTTATAACAATCGAATGAAATAGGCAAATAAGTCATCTTTTATACTATACGAAACTCAATACGAACCCAAGAGTCATTCAAATGACAATTTGCTTCACTGAATAAAAGCATCAAAGGCCAATCGCCAACGAGCCATTAATCCTATACTTTGTCGTTCACGCACCACATAAAGGTGATCGCGCGCGCGCACGTGAGAGAGAGGGAGAGACCGACACGCTATAATGAATAAAAGCCTCGGCTTCGATCCGATCAATCGTAACCAATTGAGCGTGTATCTATACACTTATAGGGGAGCATTATAAACCTGATGGGCCTATAACGGGTTAAATATGTTTACTATTTTTCTTTGGTACCCAGTTGCCTTTTTGCTACCATGATGTTTACTTACAAACTAGAATATTAGAAAATTTACCGCTTTTATTACAATTAATTTATAAAAATTCTTTACATGATTTAAGTACAATATCTAATGTAATACCGATTGTAGTCTCGTCAGATCACGATTACTCCATGCAACGATACACTCAATCCCCAAACCTATTGCATTCCATTGTAATCCAGTGCATATATATAGAAGCATAACGAAACTATACCCTACGCACATCAGACTGCGAGTCATTCGCAAGTGGAGGTCCTCAATATAATATACATATACATACATACATAGGCACAGGCGTGTGCGCAATTCTGCGACCCACCAAAGGTAGAAAGAGAGAGAGAGAGAGGGAGAGGGAGAAAAGGGTAGGAGGTGTGCATGTGCAGAACAGAGGCCAGCGGGGTTCCATATTACAGCTCATTTAGCAGCGGGGTCCTTATACCCCCCTTTCCCTTTATGTTCGCCTCTTTCTCGTTCTCCCACCCGAGCGGCGCAGCACAGCCCAGCGGCAATCGGTCCGAAAAACAGGTCTCCCGGCCTACAGCGATCTCCACAACGGGACCCCCAGATATATCCACCTCTCGCTTCGTTCCCATAGCGACAATCACTCTGTGCGCCCGTGTGTGCGTGTGTGTGTGTGTGTGTCTGGCTCTCCTCTGTCCAAGGGAACTTTTTGCTTTTTAATTCGCCCGTCGATCGCTAATCGCTTAGAGAGCTCTGCTTCATTGTCAAATTTGTTGGGCCGTATCGTTATCGGAATATCGGTTAGCTCTTGGTTCAACGACTCTCCATACACATATGATTTGTTACGTAATTCAGTTGTTAGGCTGCTATGAAAGCTATCATTTTCCCTTGTCTCACGAAACAAAAAAAAAGAAGAAAATAAGAGAAGGCATAACTCTTCTATACGGCCATGTATCATTCTCGGCCTGACGTAATGTGTTAACATCATGGTTATGGCAGCTGGGGTATATATATATATATGTACATGTGCGCGTCTGGCCAAGCTGTATGCGAGCGAATACATTAATAAATTATTAAAATTTCGCCCATTAATTCATTAAAGCCCCTTATTAAGCAAATTACAAGTTTCGACTCTATCACTGCCCATATTATGTAACCTAAACGGTAGATTTAAAGAAAGAGCTTCTTATTTCTTTACTTGAGTTTTAATGGTTTTTTTCCCGATTCCTCTAGAGATTAATTCTAGCATACATTGGTAACCATAGTACATTACGCTGAACAATCGCGAATATGTGCCGTATACAAAAATTTCGATCCCATAACATTAAATCCCCCCCTTTATCGTCAATGGCAATCTTCGAACAATTAAAAATAGTCAATTTTTGCAGATTCATCGTAAATTAAACCCTCACCTCTTGCTCTCCTTAGTGAGAGAGAGAGAGAGAGAGAGAGAGAACATCCAATACAAAGATCAATTTGGCCTGATAAAATGCACAATTTACACGCCGGTAATAATAGTACGCATCGAGAGAGGGAGATATAGAGAAAAAGAGAGAGAGAGAGAGAGAGCGAAATAGTTTACACACGCAACCACACGAGAGAGGCAATCAAGAAATTGTTTCGACGGGGGTGTGTATAGCATACACGTGTATACATATACATAAGCAGAGAGCGAGAGAGAGAGAGAGAGAGAGAGAGAGAGAGAGAGAGAGAGTCGTATAATGCTCGGGTCCTGGCCCATTCTCACGGTATAATCGCGCTTAATACCGTCACTCGAGTGTGTGTATATATGCGCGTGTGATGCGCGTGACAAAAATAGAGGAGTGTTATACACTCACTCGGCTTGGCGCGCCTCACTCAAAGGGTAAAGGACACCACGGCTTGTATTATATACGTGCAGTGGACGATAGCTTGTAGGCGCATTCGTGGTGGCCCCTCGGACACACTTGCTAATGCACAGCCACCTCGAATATATGCGTCTGTGTGTCTGCTGTGTGTACGTATATGTGTGTGTGTGTGTGTGTGTGTGTACACACTCCAGCCGATGGCAAGAGAGAGAGAGAGAGAGAGAGAGAGAAGGTAACTACCGCGTATCCTTCATTATATGCTCTCTCTCCTCTTCTTCCTTTCTGCCTTCCTCTCTCTCTCTCTCCTCTCTTTTTTTTGCCTTTCCTCGTCTTCTCTTTTTCGACAAACTTGATTAATGCTAAAACTGGATATTGAAGTAAAACAGTCTCAGCAGCGAGAAGCAGAGAGAGAGAGAGAGAGAGCCTAACGCACACGTGTGAAATGCCCGGTAATTTATGGCTGAAACTAATTACCGAGGAATGCAGCTCTTCAGATTCTTGTCCATAATCTCGGACCTTTCTTCTCTTATATATCCCCCTTGGGTTTCTCTCTGTCCTGCTTCTTTTTTCTCCCTCCTCTACCTCCTCCCTCTCCCTCTTTTGAGCTGTGCAGCTAAATGAATATATCCGCAATTGACGCGCAAAAATTGCGCAAAACCGATGGGAAGATTTGAGGAAAATCGTTGCAACGCGGCATCTAGACATACACCCGAGCTTCTGTATCATTGGACGTATAAAGTGTTGCGATTTAGTCAAATGTTCTAATGGATGGCATCCTTGGAAAATCTATCGCGAATCCCACAGTTTATCGACTCTTTCCGTTTTGAGTCGCAGAAACGATATCGTGAGATATTATATATTGAAACATTAAATCCGGTGCACCAGCCAGCAGCGACTATGCGCGGCTGGTCAGAATTTTTGAAATCAGTATTTATATCCGAGCATTTTATTACGCATGCAGCAGCCATATATAGAGCCTAATTTAGATTTATACCGAGTAGCTATAAAATCCCCCCTCGTGCGTATACATAAATTCCTCGGGCTCGACGTAATAAGCTATAATTTTGCATATTTCATTATAGCACAATAACTTATATTTCATTTCGGTAAGTAAAATATATATATATATATATATATATATATATATTGCGCCCACCCGTGTAGCGCGAGCGAGCGTTTACACTCACGACACACACTGCGCGCTTATATGTATTATATGCGTACCGTATAGGC
>UELU01118726.1:0-32688 GCA_900490025.1 Megastigmus dorsalis | reverse complement strand
ATGAATTTACCCCTGTACTAAAAAGGTGGAATGTTTTTTTTAACTTTTTAGAGGTTTATTTACTAGTTGTTTGTATAAAGTATCAAAAAAATGTTGGTTTACTGAGATTGGCTTAGTAGATTTTGAGAAAAACGTCTCCCAGATTTGAAAAACGTAATTTCGAGAAAAACGCGTTTAAAGTTTCTTTACTATAATTCTGTCTTACGTAGGTACCATTATAAATACAGCTATAGCTTTCTTTCTATTTCGAATTTCTTAATAAAATTTTAGGTCAGTATGTCTATGATACTAAGGAACATTTTTACGTAAAAAAAAATCGATTTTTTGAAAATTTAGAAAGTAAAAGTCCCCTAAATTGAAACGTTTTAACTAAATTGCAGCTTTGAATCTTTTATTTCTTTCTTTATTCAACTTAAGTTACTGAAGTCACTTTAAAGGCATATAAAAGAATTAAAATGTTATTATATTTCTATACTTTATTCAACAAAATAAGTTTGTAATTCACTTTAAAATATCTTTGCAATAAATTATACTGATAATATAGTTTCATCATAATGTTTCGCTAACATTCGATTTCTTTCTGATCCGTTTATTGAAAAACAAAATGATTTCAAATCTTTAATTAGATCGAAAATTTTAAATAAATCTAATTATTTTAATTGGATTAAAAATATAATCAGTTAGCTTTACTACTACAATAGGAAGTAAGGAGCATAATTTTTTGAATGCGTGGGCAACCAACGGTAAATTCTCACCGCTTCCACCACGGGAGATTTTTCACACTGTATAGCATCTCGAATGTCAGGTTCGTTGTACGCAAACGAATCATTGTTCCGGCGTCGGCTCGTCGTGGCAATTGAGAAAATAACCTTTCCTGTTAATTTACGCAAATGCTTAACAGATCCACCACGTATACACACCCAGACGCATGTGTGAGGTTCGAATATTTTTCCATTTAATTTCTTGAGTTTTTCATTTCTGAAACTTTTAAACTCCGCTTTTTGTTTCCAATTAAAATTTATCAAATTAAATGATTCTAGATTTAAAATGACTATATTGTATTTAATTTTTTAATTATGCGTTTTGTGGTAAACTGCTAATTTTTATATTTTGGAACATTGCCGTTTGCATATATAATAATTCCAAAACATAATTAACAAACCAGGTAATCGTTGAGAATTCTATCTCAAGAACTTTGCTCAAGCAAAATAAAAATTTAATAATCGGGAAAACCTTCGTAAATGATTGTATATATTTCAAGGTGGTAAAACGATTCAATCGAACAAATAAAACACTCTTCTAAATTAAATGGCCGACGTTTTGGACGTTTATTTAGTAAACTCAATAAACAATACTTTTAGGCCTTGCAGAGGAACGAATACTAAATAAACGACTCCGACGATACTTCGCTTTTGAACTTCATCGTCTCGACTACTCTGGCCACTTTTTTTATCGCTTTCTCGCGCTTTGCGATTGCAGTACCTAAATACTAGTACAGCTGTGCATATTCGAGTTTTTTTTTAGTATAGTTAGCCGACTATTTATAATGCCTACAAGGGTAGCCTTTCAGTCTAGAAATAGTCGCGCAATCCAGCGCCGAAAATCTAAACCCGAGCAGAATTTCTAGTAAGGTGGAAATCAGGACCTGATCAGGATACGTATTATACTGATCCGGTTCTGATTACAATTCTTATTTCATTAAGTATGATTCAATAAAAATATGTCATTAGATTAGTTTGAAAATTATTTTTAAGTTTTTGTTTTTAAGTTTTTGCTTTATCAAAATAAAATACGATAATTACGATTTATTGATCCAAATTTTTGGAGGAACATTTTTAACTTGAAAATAAAATAAGTTTGTAGTCGCAATAATGAGCAATTTAATATGGAAATTGTAGATCGGTTTATCTCAAAGTCAACATAATAGTTACGGTTCTATGTGTACGTGTATATATACTTGTAGGAAGATAAGCTAAGCAACAGCTGCTTACTTTGTTGTGATAAGTTTGACGTATTCCTGACAGCATATCAGTAAACGATTGATGTTTAGAACGATAGGCTAAATTTTATAAGCATGCGTATTTCAGTATAGGAATTGAATAGTAGATTCCCGTAACTTCTTTTTTTTAAATAGTTCATGTTAACAGGTGGTTTGTACTTTCGTTTGTTCTTCATTTAATTTGAAATCTTACTGAAATTATCGTTATCAAATCAAGAAATATATGATTTATGAAATAATTTTTGGAGTATAATTGTTTAATCCTAATTTAAAATTTATTAATCGAATTTTTTTATATCTTCATAGCCAGATTATTAATATAATTTATCTTAAAAAAGTTAATGTTAATAATCTGTGATTATTATACTCTCGAAAAGCCTCCCGGCAGGAATTAATATTATCTTTTTATAGGTACGATAAGATTTTATTTATAAATAAAGATCCGAAATAAATTATTCAGCAGATTTAAATTAATATCACTCAAATGTTGAAACGATAATATAAAAATAATTGATTCACATTATCTTCTACTAAGAAGCCTGAAAACTTTGATATATTAAAAAAAATCTACATTATCATTTGCGGAAAATATGTATAAGAGATATTAATTTATTAATATATTTATTTAATAATTTATTTGTAATGAATGAGCTTGTATTTGGTACAGTTGAAATCATGTGCACTTAGAAGAAATAAATAATATGTATAGTATTTATAATCTCTGTGAAAAAATGCGCCCTGCCTATACTACACCCGAGTTCGGTATTTATATACAAAACCGGTTTGCGAGCATCATATAAGTATTGTATCACACAAAAAACCGTGCGGGATACGTAATACTACCCACGAATTTTCGGGAGGTTTCTAAGGGTGTATTCGTAAATAAAATAAAAAAACTTATTTTGGAAACCATAGAAATATTAAATTGTATACAAAACTTGCAATGATATAAAAGTAAATATTAGTTCATTAATCGGTAGATCACTATTCATCATATTTTGTCAATAGACGATTCAGTTATATTTGTTTTGCAAATTAATTGTTTTGCAAACAATTAATTTGTTTTGCAAATTAATTGTTTAAATTATTGAAATTCTAAAATGTATTCTAGTTTTATTTCAAAAGAGATAAAAGTAAAATAGTATTGTAAAACCTGAATAATTAGCTTCTATGTGGTGTAAAATGTCATGTCATGATGATCATTTTGTATTATAATCAGCGTATTTGTTAAAATGAATTAATTGTATATATCTGTTAGAATATGTAGTTTTATTTATTAGTCTACTAAATTTATAAATTATTATTAATTTTCATTTAGGAATACGAGAAGGAATTGATCTAAATCGCTATTTTTATCACATGACATTGCAGTTTTATTTCCCTCATATCGCAGTCGGTTTGTGGAATTTTTTTTCAATACTTTAACATATCATGCATAACTAATATTTTAATGACGGTAAAATTACTTAAAGGTCAATAATATCTCATAAACTATAAAATTTAATAATATTCATAAGTAATTTCTAGAATAACCCGCAAACAAATTACACAACTTTTTAGAATAAATTTAAAATGAAAGAAAAGAACATCTTTAATTACTCTAGTCACCACAGAAACACGATATAGTCGCAGTCTCGTTTAAACTAAAAAGCTAACCGTATAAGTTTCATACATATTCACGAATGCTCGCTAATAATCCACAGTGAAACAGCATCAGAAGGAAAATAAAGTGTCTCACGCGTGCGCTTTTGCCACGATCATTCCGCCGTTTAGTCGAACGCTCAGTTTTTCCCGTTCTCAGCACCAAGTAATTAAACACGCGCGTGCGAAGGGAAAGAGGATAAGTATAATGCCGAGGAAATAACAGCCCTATACATAAACAACAATCACTGACCTGTCGCAGCAGACGATTCCTTTGTGTAACGTCAAAGGGAAGATGCAGAGCGCATATATGCAGCGGAGCAGACCTTAACCTCTCTTTCTCTCTCTGTCTCTCTCTCTTTTTCGTCTTCGATGCCACGAACTGTCACCAAGTGTTTACTTAAAAACTGAAGTAAACGAGAAGCTGAACCTGTCCTGGGATCAAAGTCAATAATCCGAGATCGTGACACAAGTGAGAAGGAGTTGGAGCGACCGTTGGGCGCGATAGAAGAGAGATGGTAGTGCAGAGTAGTTTTAAAGTGTCGCGCGATACGCGTGTGCAAGCCCGCCGAAGGCAACTGGCGTGATCTCTCCTTTGGCGCCGCACAGTATAGTTGGCTCGGCACTCGGCAGGCTCGGCTTTACGCGAGTGATCCGATCTGCTTCTCACTCTCTCACTCTCTCTCTGTTTCGCTCACTCTACGTACTCCCTTCTTCTCCCACCCCTGCACGTTCACTAGCTCGTTCATGCATGGGCAGACCGACGAAGAGCCGACAGAGCTAGCCTCAACTGACCTAACCTCACTCGCCACGTGACAATCTGACCCTTTTTTTTATAAGGCTTTTTCCGCGATAAGTTTTACGAGATGTCGGATAAATTGATGGTATAGGGGAGAGAGTGTCGCACATACACGAAGTACTTATGTGTATGCGACATTTTTTAAGCACAGTTTGATGTTGCATGCGTGTTTGGAGTAATGGAGACTTTATGGAGTTGATTTCACTCTCAAACGAACAATTAAGTTAATTATAGTTTTAATGGCATATATATTTTATGTTATAATTAATTATCGATATAAAAATAATTAGAACGCATTTCTGGAAACTGTTGTTAAGAAATTCGTCTCGGACAATGCAGATTCCAATGAGCATTTATTAATACCTACATCAATTAATCAATGTAATTAGGATTGACATATAAATGTGATAATCGATGATGTTTTGACGTAATTATATATACTTAAAACTATTTAATTGTGTACCCGCATACTTAGAAATTATTTTACATTTAATTTTTCACTAATTTATACAAAAAGTTTATTTTTTATGTGATATGTATAAGGGAAAAAAGACGAAATCTAATCAAAGAATTATAAGTAATGATAATTGAATATAAACCTGTATTTTTTTATAATTACAAATATAAATAATTTATATTACTGGATGCATAATTGTTCCTCATAAGCCCATGGTTTGAAATTTTCGCGGAAAACCCACTACTTACTGAATTTATTTTATACTTCAGGAATAAATCAATTGCTTGGATTTACCAATTATTTTGCCACGCTATATCAATGATATTTTTCGCGTCATCTGATTGGGTTGATTGTTTATAAATTCTTCCTGGAATTCTCAAAAGTTTAGATTCTTATTTTTTCGAATATTTCGTATCGGCCAAAATAGATTTCTATAATTTGAAATGTTGAAAAAAGTATAGCCACTACTGGACGGTTTTTTAACTTCTGGAGTCTTAAACATTAATTTCCGAGCTAATCTTCATAGATAAGCATTTTAACTATGTGCGGTAGGCCAACAAAATAATTATTAATGAATTTTTTCGTCTATGTTTTTGTATTATGTGTACATTTCTAAAATAAATCACAACACTCAAATTTTAAGTAATTGTTTTAAACATAGTTACACAAAAATATTGGGAAACCACGCAACAACAAAAATATTTATAATTCTTTATAGAGTTTACTGAAAAAAGATGTCGAAAAATTGAAGATGTACTTAATTTAAAATATTCAAATATTCAAATGAGGTCTTGGACGTAATTAAATTTAATTGTTTGAAAAGTGATTCTTAAGAATAACATAAGACAGGCTAAAAATGTTAATAGATTGAACATTGTAACGACTAATGAATATTAAGTACATGAGCTTTTGCACAATTAAGTTGTGGTTTCAATAAAAACTGTACCAACGAACAAGGAACTCAAATAAAAATGCGTTTGTTTGGATCGATCGAACATTCAACAACACAATCTTTTCAATGAAATTGATTGGAACTCATAAGAAAGTTGAATCGATATTTATCATCAATATATACTTAAATCGTGTACTATCGAGTTGTATATTTTAATCGGATGATTTTGTTGTAATAGAAAATTGCAATGATATTAGGAAAATTCAAAATGAAAATTTAAAAAGTGTTTCGAGAAATCTGATGCTTCAATAGATACATTCTTTTATAATTATCTCGTATATTACACACACTAATATTAAGCAGTGTCATAATATTGTACTAAAAGCATTTATCATTCTTTATTTGGTGATTAAATTATCAAAATCTTTATGACCTTGTGATAATCCTACCAAGCAGTACTATATTATAATGAATATTTTCACTATTTCATATAAACGTACGAAAATGATAGTTGCGTGCATAATATTGCCTTTAATTGCTTCAAGTTTAAACAAATCGATGCGCTGAATAGTTGGTCCAGAGACTAGACTAGTATATCTTATATGACTCCAAAGTTTTAAAACTGTGCAGAAGTGAAAAGATTATCGCTGAAGAATTTGAAAAATATGTATATACTTGTACAGAAACTGCTTATCATTTATATTTATACAGGAATATTGCTATACGAAAAGAGTAAAAGAAAATTTATTGCTTTGACATTTTTACGGTGCATATCACAATTAATACGAAAATTGGATATACAAATAAAATGATAAGAATAAATATACATAGATTGACGTTGAGGATTACGTAAGCTTGTATACAATTAAGACGAAAGACACTGATTTTCATGCACTTTATGAATTTATGGAGCATATAAGATTTAAAAAATATGTAAACACAGCTGCGGTCTAGACGAGAAAATCAATTTATATAATTTTATATTCTTTTATAGGTATACACTGTCTCTATAAACTATTTAAATTTGTTGAACAAATTTATAAATTAAAAAAATAAAGAGCGCTTCGGAAATACTCATGCAGTGTTAGAACCGAGGTTAGAACACATTATATATTATAGCGGCATCTTTTGAACTTGCAACAACGTGACATTAGGAAAAAAGAACTTTTGGAAATTTAGAAGTAGATTTAAGAAATTTAAAACAATTTATTTAGTCGAATATTAATATATGTATGACATCTGCAAACAATATTTATTTCAAATTCATTAGGACTTGTTATTGTATCAGTACCTCTGTATATTGCAATTATTACGCGTGTGCATATATTGGGATAATCTATATATTATATAACGAGGATTGATATTATTCCTTTTGATGATGTATATATATCTAATGTCACTTTAATGACACGGGTAGGCGATTTTTTTCACATAACTAAAGCGCATTCATAGCCTATATTTAATATGCAAACTACAAAAATTCAAAAGGTTTTGCCTCATTGTAAAGAGGTGAAAGGGTTTTTATCGAACCTTTGTTAAACAAAGTAAAATTTTTAATAAGATAGTTTTTCTATTGATTAAATGAGGATTTCCCAGAGGATATCTTTAGGAAAGCAAGTTTTAAAGTAATAAATATTATTCCATTAAACGCTGTCCTCTGACTTTGTATCTTGAATCCATTTAAAATAGATGAAAGCGATGACGTGAAATTTTTCTGTCACGCTCATTGGGTATTTTCTCTTGCGCTTACTATATAGTATATCCGTAGTCACTAATCCTGTAGTAAAAAACTGGATTTTTCCTTCAACTTTACTTTCCTTTGTTAAAAAGGAATATTTAACTGAGTAGAAAACCCGGCTATTCGGAATAACCACACAATTTGTGTATTAATGATATTAATAATTATAATTAATAAGGAAAGTAATGTTGAAATTTGAGAGATTATTATCAGTGCATGAGCATTTTCATTTTATGTGTTTGCATTTCGACGATATTGAACAATAAGGAGCTATCTCAGAATGATATTTAAAAAGGGACTATCTCGATCAACTGAAAATTCAGTGTATGAAACATTTATTTGATTTTGTTACATAAGAAGGGTTTACTTCGATAGCACTAAAACATCATAGTGATATTAATCATAATATAATCAGCTATACTAGCCATTATTTTTAGGATAAAAGTATATAAGTAAATATGTGTAGGGTTATACGTTTTTGTGCATTCTTTATGAGCTTTATGTCACTCTTTTTGAAAATTAATTAGATCTTTTTTACATAATTTTTTTTTGGTTAATATGTATTTAAAATACACTTTACTTTACGGTTGGTAATAAATGTGATGTAATCATTAATGTAGTTTCAATATATACATTGTAAATACATAAAATAAGTAGATGACGAATTTAAAAATAATTATATTTATACATTATTTTTATTACATTTTAATGTATAGTTTTTTTATTGACGATGTTAGAACTATTTCCATGTATTTTAATAACCTATTTTATTAGTTATAAAAAATCTGAGAAAAGAAAAATTTTTAAACGTTCTTTTCTAGAGATCAATCATAGTTACAGAAGAAAGTATAGGTAGTATTGTTATCTTATGACGATATCATTGACTAAAGTACAATATCTACGTTGTCGACCACTCTTGATAATTTACCGCCTGATGTACAAAACTGTGTTAAATACGCGTTTATTATACTTATGACAACAAAGTTACAAATAGATCTGAAATATTGTAATTTTAGCCGCAGTCTCAAATTATTAGTATATTTTAGACACATGTTATATTTAAATATAAATCATTTAAATTTAGCAGTACATTATAATATTTAGAGCGATAGTTTCTCATAATTTTTAGTATTTTTGGATAATCCATACTTACATTATACAAGAGTAAATTATAAAATGTAAAATATTGTTTATCATTATTTAATATTTAAAGAATTTTCTTGTTGTGAAAATAATCTTCTAAAAATAGAATAGAAAAGAAGATCCATAGCTGATGATGATTGACAGCAGTTTCTATTATTAGTGGCGATAATTTACATGAAGCTTGAAGTATACATTAATATGAAATTAATGGAAATTTTCTAAAAATTTAATTTAAAGGCATTAGACAATTAGATTACTCAAAGTTATAGAAAAAATAAAAAAAGCTGTCCTTAGGTTTCGATATTTTCATATTTAAATAGAAATTATAAAAGAATATTTGAATATGTCTTCTGCTTTTGTTAAGCATTTCTTACTTGGCCTGCTATCTGAGCTGCTTTATAAATTCTTTCTCTTATTTACATTGAGTTGTTTGCATTGCGATAACTCATGCACAAAAACATTTGAACTTACTTATTATCGTATTGAATAGCAATTTAATTGTAAGAGAAGTCGTTTTGATTTTAATTTGCTTGATATTTTGTGAGTGTTTCGTACTAATTGTAACTATAATTAGATTGAATATCTAATAAAATGCTATTATAAGAATTTTAATTAAAAATTGATATAAAATAAAAATTCTTTTATGTGCTAACATTTTTTGAAAGGTGCTGCTATCTGATATATGAACCCACGCATACTATAAATATAATAAAAATAGTCATATTTTTAGACTGTAAACGAAACGCGTTAACTGTGATAAAATTCTAGCTTCTTATGATATTGAAATTAAAATTAACCTGAGACGATGAAATATGTTTACCTAAAGTTTACGTAATTTCGCGTATGAAAATTATCGTTATATAAACAATAACAAACAGTTTTTTTGCATTAAATATGTTATGTGGTGCCTATAGAATTGTATAACTAATTTTCTTAAAACATTGATATTAATAATTCGAAAGTAAAAAAAGTACGATCCAACTTTTTTCATTATTGTTGTTAATATTTTGTATTCCTTTTTCCAAAATCAAAAGATCTCATTAATTTTATTGAGTTATCTACTTGATAAACGAACGAAAAAGTATTTGATAAACGCTTGAATTGCCATTACCTACTAACTGTAAAAATATTGACTACTTGCAGTAGATATATTCATCCGGGAAAGTGTTCTTAAATATATATATATATATATAGAGTTGAATAACTGTATTATCTGCTTTTTTTGTAGTAATGGTCCATAGCAAACAGACAATTTAAAAAGTAAACTAATTGCAGGTATACAATATAGTATAATGGTAGCCATGCAGTTATTTAAATCTGTTATAAGAGTGGTATTATTATAACATTATTTTTATATAAAAAAAAAAACAAAATAATTTTTTATAAACGATGGGAAAGTTTAAAACAATTAATATTTACATATTTTATTGCTTGAAATGATTGACTATTATTGAAGCAGAATGTCAGAATGAAATTGTATCTGTATGTATAAGTATTTCAAACACTATAAACATTGTTCAGTTTTTCTAACTTTCATTATGTAATTTATATTTTTAGTAAAACTTTTTTGCCCTATAAAAAATTATAATATAAATTACGCTACCGCGATGGGGATTCTACCCTTACGTATTTATTTTTTAGCACTAGCGTGTAAAGAGCTATTCGTTACCCTATCTCAAAAAAAATCAATAGATGTTAATATTATTTTATAGTTATAGGTAAGTATTTATAGAAATTTATGAATTGTGTGGTAATCAGCATTCCTTGAGAACACTTAAAATGTATTTTTTTTAAGTGCAGATAAAATTTACAGTGGTATACGATGATAATTTTTAAATATATGCTATATAGCAGAATTTTGTGAAAGATTTCGAACAACGCTTTATACTAGAATGGCAGAATGGAATTTTTCTATTTAGAACTCAGAGAAAATTTTGTAAGATAATTCGTCTTTGTAAAGTGCTAGCTGCAGGTACATGGCAATAATTGCATTGTTACTTGTTACTGCTCAAGAATCAAGCGACATTAAACGCTAATGTACACAGTCAAGCAACGTACACGGATACGCACCTGCACATGCTCAGAAATTTTTAACATATAACAACTAGTGCTATATAGCTATAGGTACAGTGCGTTATACTCGTCGAGCCACAAACATCGAGTCTGCGCAAATATCCACCCGCCACCTCCACTCGCCAGTCTATATATATATATATATATAGGCGCACAGAGAGCAAGTGTTGCAGTGTGAGAAAGAAAGAGAGAGGGGAAGTTAGACTTATTATAAGAGCGAGAGAGAGAGAGAGAGAGAGAGAGAGAGAGCACGAGTGAGCGAGCGAGACGGACAATCGAGTCTCTCCGGACTACTTGGTAGGTTGGGGGACTCTATATACCGCTTGTACTACTACACAATCGGCGCGTGCTCGCCGCGACGTCGTCGTCGTCCGTCGTAACTCGTGAGAGAGTGTGACGAAGGGTAGAGCGCGCGAGCGGCTGAGGACGTCGTCTTCGTCGTCGTCGTACCTCCTCCACGGAGAGGATCCGCTGCTGCAGCAGAGAGTTGATCCCCTCGACTCGAGCTGTAGTTTCGCCTCTTTTGTTGCTCGTCGCCCGTGAGAGTCAGTCAGTCTCGCGAGTGCGCGCCTGTAGTGTGTGAGTGTGAGAGGGACGTCATCGTTGCTGCTCGTTGCGCGTCCGCCGCGCGAGCGAGAAGGAGAGGCGAGGAACGGACGAAAAACGTACATAAAAAAGAGAAGAAAAAAACATGGCGGATGTCGAGCTGAACATCGACAACTTGATACAGAGGCTGCTGGAAGGTACGTCGTCGCCCGGGTGGGAGTCGGGACGTGTTTGTTGAGAGGCGAGAGAATATAGGGCCGCGATGCGTGTTGGATAGAGCTGAGAGAGCGCGAGAGCGACCTCGCGCGCGACGTAAAAATCAAAGCCGGAAGGGGGAAGGGGCGAACCTTCGCCGTACTTCGCCGAGGCCTCAAAAGTATCATCGTCGAGTCTCGATGTGCCTACGTCGCTCTCGGCGACCCTTTTACACTCGTGTGCTCTCCACTTGAGTACTTGTCGTTCAGGTGTTTTTTGTTTTTACCTCGTAGCAGGATGATAATGTTCCATTGGCACTCAGCGACGTGGGGTTCTGACATTTTTCCCCCGAAATTGTCCGCTTGCTTGACAGGATTTAGCGTTGGGGTAGTGTGTCAGAGGTTGAAGCGAGCGTAATAGAGGCTCGGTTGTCTTTCTCTCTTTTCGCGCGTTATTTCCCCTCTCTCTTTCCTCCCCTTCTCGCGCGCTTTTTTTCTTTGCTCCGTTTCTTTTTTTGTTTCATGCGGCTGTATTTACATTTTTTACATTTTTGTTTATCGCCGAATACGTAACTACTTTCTCCGCGATTGTTAGGGATCCTTTTTGTACGGGTTTGGTCACTTTTTTTATTAAGTTATTGAGAGAGGCCTTTCCCTCTTTTATTTATTTATACTTACTTCGATATAATACACAGTTATTTCAGTCTTCTTTTTTTTTTGTCGTATTGACGTTTGCATTACTTATGCTTCTCCGGGATCGTGCTGTGTGTAAAACTTTTTGATGCCTATTGCCTGCTGTGTTGAAGCACAACAGAGATGTTACATTTTAGTAGTGGATCAATATTAAGCACGCACAGCAAGTGTTTTGTTTTCTTCATTAAAGAGTTTTACACATTGATTAAGGAGGTTCTTTTCATTGTCGCTCTAATCTTGGTAATTACTTGAATTCTTATCAAGTGGTACATTAGATTTAGAAATAAATTAGTTATTTAAGAAAAGCATATATATTCTGTTGAATTTAATTAATAAGCAAAATAAATATTGAATTGACAACGTGATCCTTGACTATATTATTTAAAAACTATTCTGCAATTCACATTTAAGTATACTTGTAAATATTTATGTTGAACATTTTTTATTTGTTGTAACATTAGATTTAGCTGTTCATATTAAGTATTTGCATACCATTATATTATAATTGTAATTTTAAATTTAATAATAAATACATTTTATATTCAAAAGCAATTGTTTTAAATAAATATTTCCTTTCATTGATTAATTATGTACTTATGATAACATGATAACAAAATGAAAATAGCAATTATAAAACTAGAATACATGTAAGTATATGTTATCTTGTATTAAATTATTAGCCGAGATTCAAATCACTATTACATTAATTTCAATATTAATAAAATACTTCTTAAAATTTTGCTTGTTTCTTAAATTGAATAGTGTAAACATAATCAATAAGAATAGCTCCTCATTGGACAATATTTTTCCTATTAAACCTGTATCCTTAATAAAAAAATCAATTTTACCTCATTCCTTAATCATGACATTTCGATTAATTGTTTTCCTTTTTTTCGTGAGAAAAAAACAATGTTTTGCTCTTTTTCCCATGGCACTTACGCGGGATGTTTATGCTGTAAAGCATACCAGACCCAGAAAGAAAGCCAACAGGTTCAGGTTCAGACTCAGAAGAAAGCCAAGCTTAAAGATATTTTTTCTTCAGACTTTGTCGGTACGCAAAAAATTAAGGAACCGCCTTCAACGTAGCCCTTTATTTAGTTGCGCCATATTTCCTTCAGCCTTACATATCATTCTGTTGTTTCTTGTGCATGCACGAAGACTTTGTTTCCAATTGGTTAATTTGTCAATTAAAGAAGCTTCCAGTGTAAGCTACAATGATTGTTCCTTGAGCACTGAGACAGTAATTTACATCTTCATGTCTGTACCACCTTATATTTTGTACCTGTATTTTAGTGACGTTTACAGAGGGATGTATTGTAAAAATAATTAAGAAATTGAATATTTGAAAGATTTAATTTATTTTTAAATTGCTTTAATGTATGTGTGGTTTATTTTTTTATGATATTGATATCTCTATTTAGAGATGCGTTCTAATTATATCTAAAATATTTATTATGATTGTTTATCAACAATATATTAAATACTAAAATTATTAAGGAAACATTAGAGATTATCAATATTTTTGTTTTAGTTTATATTTTATTCAACTTTTTGAATTAATATATTTTTTGTATAATAAATAGTAATAATAATCAAAATATTCAAAAAGTCATCTATTAAATATATAAAGTAAAAATCTTTTCCTGTAGAATCAGAAATTCAATTTCTTGATAGTTTTTACTGTATATTGTTCTCCCTTAATTGAGTAACTTGCTTTGGTCAATAAAGTGCTTGAATTTGGTTGATTCATAATCATCATTAAAATAATTCTATCCAATCATCCTGCAATGTCTAAATTGTCATAAAAAAAATTTGCCGATAAAAAGGACATTATTAAATAATCACTCGCAGAAAAACTAAAGTGGTAAAACTTTTCACTTTTCTTTTTCCAGAAATATTTGTCTGTTATTGGATTAGCCTTGGTGATGTTGATTTTTCCAATAGCCATTGTGATAGCAACTCAAGCGCGTAGCGAAGTCCTTTATGGTTGCTAGTAAACTATAAATAACCGATGGTATCCGTTAAAAAAGAATTGTGCACACTTTTGCACTTTGTAAAAAGTGCATTTATCATACAAATTATTAAATGAAATACGATTCATAGTCAATAGTCATGCAAAAATTTCATTATTTCCTAAATCTAAACCAATTTTCCTATCATAATGTCCTTATCAAATCCTTGAAACATTAGAGTAACTTGTAGAATGCCTTTCCTCCTGTCCCAGAGGTATAAAGTAAATGGAGAACAGGCATTTTTTTTATAGAATGCAATATATTGTAAAAATAGTATTAAAGATTTTTTATTCAATCATTTTTTATTCATCATGCCACTACTTGGAAATGTTTAGTTCAAAATTAACAGATTTAAAAAAGTAATTTTAAAAGAATGTACCTATTTGATAGAATATGATTTCTTTATATTCTCATATAGTAAGTTACAATTCTCAAGTAAAAATACTTAAAGTAAAATAAATAGCAAAAAACAAAATAAATATACAATTTTGAAATAAATGAAAAAAAATTATGTCTATTCTCTAAGGTAAAAATTTGTGTATTTATTAAATTTAGAAGTATTTGGTGTATTTCAAAGTTAATTTAAATCTTTCATTACCTTTTAATTAACAATTTTATCTTTCTTACACAGTGAGAGGATGTCGGCCTGGCAAATCTGTAGTTATGACAGAGGCAGAAGTAAGAGGTCTCTGTTTAAAGTCACGTGAGATCTTCCTTCAGCAGCCTATACTCTTGGAGCTTGAGGCACCTCTGAAAATATGCGGTGATATACATGGGCAGTACACTGACTTACTGCGACTCTTTGAATATGGAGGCTTTCCACCAGAAGCAAATTATCTGTTTCTCGGTGACTACGTTGATAGAGGCAAGCAATCGTTGGAGACGATATGTTTGCTACTGGCATACAAGATCAAGTATCCAGAAAATTTCTTTCTTTTGAGAGGGAATCATGAGTGTGCCAGCATAAACAGGATATATGGTTTTTATGATGAATGCAAACGGAGGTACAACATCAAACTATGGAAAACCTTCACAGACTGTTTCAACTGCTTGCCAATCGCTGCTATCATAGATGAGAAGATATTTTGTTGTCATGGTGGACTTAGTCCTGACCTACAGGTAATTTCATAAAAATTAAAATAAATATTTGGACATATCTGTATTTTATTGTATCTAAATAAAATTTACCTGAAAATGGTACAACCACAAGGAAGCTGGTGAGTGATTATACATATGAAATACATTATTTTGAAAAAAGAATTATTTCACAATTGCAACAATCAATATTTATGATAGAATTAGTGAATGATTAGCTGCGAAATTAGTTTTTTCCAAGAATATGTAGCAAATTTCATATGTATATTCAATGATTAATAATTGTATATTAATATAGATAAAGTCATGTGATAGAAGAAGATTTTTCTAGAAAAAAAAGGTAGATAATTATGGTTTTATACACGCCTAATAATTCATTTTTTAAATTTTAATTTATTATCGTTATTGCCAATAAAATGATTTATACACTGATGACATACTCATGCTGATGTTTTGTGTAATGTTCAATAACAGAACATGGAACAGATTAGACGGATCATGCGCCCAACAGATGTACCTGATACTGGTCTACTCTGTGACTTACTATGGTCAGATCCTGATAAGGATGTCCAGGTTTGTATTCAAATCTTTTTACTTTAGATTATTGAACACTACCAAACCTCTTGGTAAACCTGCTTTCGAGAATTCTATCTTAACTTGAATGAAATTTTTAAAAGCGAAAATATTCATAGATAAACAATATCATTTCAAAATACAATATACTACAAATATCTCATTACCTTTTAAAAATTTTCAGGGCTGGGGAGAAAACGATAGAGGAGTCTCCTTCACCTTCGGGCCAGACGTGGTGTCAAAGTTCCTTAATCGTCACGACATGGACCTGATCTGTCGAGCGCACCAGGTCGTCGAAGACGGATACGAGTTCTTCGCGAAGCGACAACTTGTCACCCTTTTTTCCGCCCCTAATTATTGCGGTGAATTTGACAATGCTGGTGGCATGATGAGTGTCGATGAGACTCTCATGTGCAGCTTCCAGGTAAGCAATAATTGTGCAATGTTTTAAGTTTCTCTGTTGCTGCTAATATTAGATAGTACAAATTTTCAGGAAACTAAAAATAAAATTAGGGCTAATACTAAAATTGAAGATTATGGAATTCGGAAAAAGAGTAAAAGATTTACCAACAGAACTATTTTGAGATATGAGAAAAAAAAATTTTGTGTTATTTGTCTAACTTTTAAAGAATTTAAATTTAAATTGTATTGCTGACAGATGGGTGATAAGAAATAAATGTATTTATATTTTGTAAGGTCAAGTTGTGAGAGCGCTATTAGCTTCTGTTTATTTTATGTTTTATATTTAGAATGGTTTGTAATGTAATTCACGCTTTGTAGTACATCTACAATTTGAAAATATCTAATCGTTTTATTTTCATAATATATCAATCCAATTTATGAAGATTTGTGTCAAATTGAAGCAGAAAAATCGAATAATCTTTTCAATGGTGTAAGAGAAATGACTAATTAAAACCATTTTTGATTTCCAGATATTGAAACCATCGGAAAAGAAAGCTAAATACCAGTATGGTGGCATGAATGCACAAGGACAAACTGGCAGTCGACCATCAACTCCACAAAGAAATCCAGCGAAGAAAAAATGACCACCCATGGCTGAACCTGCATAGCCACAAACACTGGCGTTCTAAAACAAGTAAGTTTGAACTTGAGCTTGACCTATTATTAATTTATTGATTACCAGCTGGTTAAGGAAGACAGACGTTTTCTCGCGTGAAAATACACCTTTTTAAAAATTTAAACTGCCATACCTAAAATTAAATTCGGTTAAGTTTTAACTTTTAAAAATGATGTAATACATAATAAATCATTCGTGCAAATTTTTCAAAAATTAAATATGTTTTCATTATTGCATAAGGGGTCATAAACTGTATAATTTTTAATAGCATTTTTTTGTTTTATTTCGAGTTGTTTCTTTTTTTGTATTCAAACTTTTCTTACATAATATATTTATTGATATTTGTATGATTATAATAATGAGTATACTTTTTTTCAGTAACAGGACGTCACGCTACCAAACTCTAAATACTGATTCGTCAAGCTTAAAGTATGAAAAATCTATCCCTTCCTTAATTGCATCTTATTCATTTAAGCAATGATGTGAGAAATCTCACCTTCCTACTTCTCAGAAAAAGAATTACTTAGGCGGAACACCGAATCCGCAAAATTGCATACATGATTTGTCCGTAAAGTAGAACTTCCTTTGCTAAGTTAACTTTCAACGGCATTTTTTTAAATATCATTTTTCGTTCTATTTATTGCATATTATTAAAATAATTGTAATTAGATTTAATACTATCGCATTGCAGGTAAATTAATTATTATTGAACGACGAGAAAGCCATACATGCATTCACATTCACACTTACACAATCACACAAACATACTTTTATATACACGGGTATATGTGCCTCTGTATTGTTTTTTTATAATTATTACCAGAAAATGGGTAATATTGCGAGGTAAACCCAGTATTTAATAGCATTGATTATTTTAATAGATTTAAATATCTTGCTAATTCTAGACTTCAAAAGTCGAGTGATTTATTGCGCCTTAGTGAATATTCTTTGCGTACTTTCTCCTAAATTTCAAAATATTAAAAGGGCAAAATCAATAAAAAAAATCGATACGAAGCTTTTTTGATTTTTCAATAATATTGTTAAAAATATGATCGATTTGGGAAAAATTGAAATTTTTGTAAATTAATAAATTATTTGTGTTAATATTTTTAGTAACAAAGTTTGTGACCATAAAAGAAAAATTTTATTTTGATGAACCTGAAGTCTCATTCTATATTTTAAACTATGACCATTTGTATAACCATTGTCTACTACAATAGCATTATTGATGCTCAAGCGTTATTTTCAAGGCACACAAAAACACGCAGTGAAACATTTTTTGTTAACCAAACCAAATGTTATGATATTGACGAGTCATGTAATCATTTAATTTATCCATTTGAGGGGAGTCCATAGATAAATTTGATAAACTACTGCTTTTGATGATCTAAAGTTTTTGTACTTCTTTTATTTCAATTTTTCATGTCGTGCTGCTTTTTTATCAAAAGTGATTTGATTAAGGAAAAATAATTATAGGCAAATTATTTATATTTTTTTACTTAAATAAAAGTAATCATACGTAATTTTTTTTAAACTATAGCCTGTAAATGAATCTGTATATTTCTATTTATAACATAAATATGGAATACAATAACTTAAACTGTTGTTTTAAATATTTCTAAACAAAAGGTATGAAATTTTCATAAGTAACATTAGATTTTACATAAATTAAAAAAAGTATAGATTTTTGACTATAGACACCCCTGTAAAAAAAAGGAGAAGTAAAAAAGTATATTGATTATTTCAAAATACGTCATTATGTCGAAGTACGCGAACATCGAAGTATAATGATAACGGTTTTTCATCACTATAATTAGTTTTTGGTACAATAGAAGTATTTTGCATAGACTGTGCGTCTTCCTCAGTGTAGAACTAACCTTTATTCATAGTCAAAAATTAAACACTACATTTTGCATTTAATTTGAATTTCTATCATCAGATATACTAATTTTTTGCCAATAATATGGACATATTACAGTAAATTTGTTACTTGAATTTTAATTTTATTCTGTTTCAATTCTTTTATTGTATTTTAAATTAAAAAGATTCGTTGATCAGAGGTACATTTTTGTTGATTGAAGGATTAAATTTCTATCAAAATAGTTTGGTAGGTTGAAAATTTATTGAAAAATTTGAAAAATTACAATGATAAACGACATTATTTTGTTACAAAATCTTTTCATTAATTATTTTATAAATTGAAATTTTTCAATGTATGAAACGATAGATTATATATTCTTTATTTTTAATTTTTAACATATACTATTTTAAAACAAAATATATATGTATTTATTAAAAATCTGTATTATTAATCCATTTTTATAATAATAATATCCATTTAAAAGTTAATACCTATCCTAAACTCCTGCAACATATGATTATGTTAGAAACTGCATAAAAGTACTTTAAAAATATATATAATTGGTGTTTATTTTACATTGTACTATGAGTTTTTCATATAAGAAGTTATTATACTATTTTCAATGGAATCTTACAAACAGATAAATCATTAAGGAAATATATGACATACTATACCACTCTTCAAAGAGACTATTCAGTTCGATCTGTTTTCTGGATTTGACGTTTGTTGTGTGCCTTGTTCCCTGATACGACCGACTGCGAACTCCGATTCGATTTGTAATACCGTGAAAAATCTCAATAATCGAGAAGAGGTAGAAAGAAAGAGAGAAAGTTGGAGACGATATTATAATAGGGAATCAGTATTTTTTTAAGTACGTAACGCGTATGGTATTGATTGTCTCATATGCCTTTTTAGCTTACACCATTATATGTTGCTCGATGCGTAGTAGAAATGTAGTTTTTTTAGAGAAGGAGTTTCGAGATAATTTTTGAGAAGAGTGAACAAAACGTGAAACGCCATAGTTAGTTAATGTAATTTTGTAGACGGGTCGTGCCGTGAAAACAGAAATAATAACGAAGACGGAACAAAAACCGATGAATCTGTCAGATCACAAAACTCCTTTTGCATTTGTAGTGTCTTTGTTGAAAATTGTGCGTATTCTATTTTTACGAGGAAGTAAGCTCGATTTATATTGCGTTTTGTCAACGGTGAATTTATATATACACACAGACACACAGACACTTGTGGAAGACGAGTTTACTTGGAATCTAGAAAAGAATTGTTTTTTATCTTTATTAAAAATATTATTTTTCTAATGATATTGTTAACAAACAACTAATATTATCGTTATTATTTTGGATCAATTTTGAACGTTTAAGGTTTAATTATTTGCCGATTCTACATATGTTTTTGACATTTCTTTATCCCAAGTTGGACTTTTATTAATTAAATTAAAAAAATAATTTAGTATTTTAACTGTATTATATAGGTTTTCTAATATTTTCGCAATTGGAAAATATGTATGATATATTAGTTTTATTATTATTAGTTTGTTATTATTTATAATCTAAATTTATAGTGGGCTTTATTTATTGTCTGAAAATTAATTTTAAAACTGATTTAGTTAATAAATTATGAAAAAGGGAAAAGCAAATATCTAATTTTTTAAACATATAAAGTTCTTTCTTGTTTCAAGTGCAATCATTTCCAACTGTCCTTTTACTCTGTACATGCAAGAAAAAGAATGTCCTCGAATTCAATCGGCTAGCTTCTTTTCTCGAGATTCTAAGTCAAGCCCTCGAATTCGCGTTCCCATTAAAAGGAAAAGAAAAGATTGGAGTATAAAAATATACGAAGAAAACTAGAGTGAGAGAGATTGAAAGAGAGAGAGGAAGAGAGAGAGAGAGAGAGAAATAAAGTGTATGAGAGAGAGAGAGAGAGATAGCTAGCGTAGCTCGCTCTTTTGTGTTTCGATCGAGATGGACAATTTTGTGTCGCGATCTAATGAAAATGAAAATATAATAAAAACTCACCGCGTGGATTAGAAGTGCGCGGTTATATTTGTAAATGATGCGCTTACTGCGATTCGACCAAAATACCTTAATTCAATCTTGGTAGTGTTAGAATCGAGGAGACTAGTTGAGAGTTTAAATAAGTAAAACGATGACTAAATGTGGGAACTATGAAATAAACTAATAATGGTAGAAATTCGAGCGCAACTTTCGTTTTGTGTAGAACATATAGAGAAATAAGTGGAGTCGTCAAGTTCGAATCTCAGTAGCCGTATCATGTAAAATTGACGGTAAACATCCTGAAATACATCTTTGAGATAAAAATTTAATAAACGTGCATATTGTTGTACAATTTGGTGTTCTTTTATTTTCTGTAGATGGTTATCATAAATATCCTTTTTTTTGATAGTGTATATAGGTGCACATTTTTGGTTAGAACACTGTTAACTGATATAAATTGTATCTTATTTATTATTGAACTTAAATTGGCATAAATATTTCTTTTGTACATAAAGACAATGCTGTATTTTACGATAAGTTAAGAGTTCAATATCTATAAACTATTATTTTGATTTTAGGTAAAAACATGAAAAGTTGATATCATTACATTTAATAATATGATTAAAGTATTAAAATGAAACGTAAATCAAATATATATTTAAATTTAAAACTTTATATTACGTAAGTTGAATAAAAGTAATTGTTACTAACTCATATTGTATCATCTGCAAGTAAGTTTTCCTCTACAAGTATAAAATCAATTTTCAAATAATATATTTACAGCAATTCGTTGACAAAATATGCAAATAAATATATGTAAGTATAAATAATAGTCGATAATTAGGATAAGGAGATTAGATAGGATTTCCATACGGTAGATAAAATTGTCATTTAATAAAATTTTTTTCGTTGATTTTATTTTCAAATAGCAATGATGTGCGCACAGTATTTACATGACGATAAATGTTAATAAATAAAATTCCGTGGGCGAAACTGTACTGTGAGGAAAAGTAATGTACGTTTTGATTATCGTTTAGGATGATTTTTTTAAATACATCTTTTTTTCTGGCAAACTGTGTTCGAAATGATGATACTTGTCAATCGTTTATTTAATGTGTTTTTGTGTTTACGCTTTCACGTATTCCAATGCAGGGCGACGCAGTATCCCTAGTAGACATGAGCTGAAAAAGAGAAATAAAAATTTAGTAAAAAATAACTGATGGTAAGTTTATAAGGGAGGACAAAACTGGCGTTTCTTTGTGCTTTTAATAATTATCAGTAATTTTGTTTCTGCATAACTGTTGATTGTGCATTCAAAAGTTTTGTTTAAAAAAACATAATCAACAAGATTTTCCATTCATTTACTTGTTTTTTGGTTCGTTATAAAATGAAAAATTTGTTTGTTCATTTAATATAATTTTATGAAATTTTAGTAATTATTCTGAAGATGAACATTCTTTTAAATGTTTTAAGAACTCAAAAATTATTTAATCATACTTAACTTGACCATTAAATTAATCTATATTAATGTATATACCAAATAAACAAACAAAATTGTTGTAATTAGGAAAACGCATATCCACATGCCTGTTTGGAAACATATAAAATCATCGGGTTCACTGTTAGTTCAAGTAAATCTGTCAAACAGTAGATGAAACGCCAGTAGTACACAAATATTACAAAACAGGTAAAAATTGTCTATGCTAAAGTAACATTTATATGTATGAATGAGGTTGCAAACGTCGATTGAAAAATCGAAGTGGGTCCTCGGGCAATTTCGTTTTTCAAAGGTGCCATTGATAAGTGGTGAGAGTTCGAAAAATTAATCAAGATGTGCACATGAAGTTATAAAAGAATTATTTGTTTTTTTAATGGAGAGGAGTGTCTTGTGATGTCACATTTCGTATATGCAGCTGAAAAAAATGTCGAGAGTGTGAATCGAGAGAACAGTCCAAAATAAAAATCGACGACTGCCATCCAAAAATCTCCAAAAATGTTGAGCAAAAACGAGACTTATGACTCTGAAAAAATACTTTAGTTAATGTACATGAAAATTTCGTAGTCGATGTGCGCACTTGGAATGTTTTAACAATCGTATCTAATGAATTATATACTCTGACAAATATTGAAAAGTGCATAGTGAATCTATAAGATCGGTTTTATGTATAAATGCATTGTTTTGTCAGAAAAA
Organism: Megastigmus dorsalis; assembly: GCA_900490025.1. Lineage (NCBI taxonomy): Eukaryota > Metazoa > Arthropoda > Insecta > Hymenoptera > Megastigmidae > Megastigmus > Megastigmus dorsalis. The sequence continues at coordinate 9,691 of UELU01118726.1, read as the reverse complement.
TACTGCGACTTGAAATAGGGACTGCGAAAATTTGTACATTTAGAAAAAAAAATCACATTTAAATAACTAAATCTAGAAGTAACTCTAGGCTATAACATGATGTAGAACAAAAATAGAAAAACAAAAAAATCAAAACCGCTACCTCTCGAGTACCTGCCTTTTTTCTGTTGTTCTTTCATTAAGTCATACTTGCTTAAATCAATGGGAACTAAAAAAACAAAAATTAGTTTTTTCTTTTCCATCTGCGTGTGCGTAAGAAATTCATTATTCAATTTTATATTTGTTGTTGATTGTCGTTGGATTCATTATTAACACATATATTAGGGGGTACGGATACACATAAAAGGCAGCAAAGTTTTGTAAGATTGAGTGAGAGATGGAGAGAACGTTTTGGTAGTAAGGGTTTGCAGTGAGGTATAGTTGAAAAAACTTTTCGAACACAGAAAAAAAAAATAAAGAATCACAATTCATGATAGATCTCCGCTCACTTCAGTTTTCAATGACGATTGTACCATGGGCTGGTAAAGTGAAAGCTTGGAACGGGCTGCGAATAATAGTAATAACCTGTAACCGACCCTGCAAAAACGTCACAGACTCGTTTTACACATCATGCACCACCAAAACAATGAGTTTCATAGTCGAAGCGAGATCATTTAAAGCTATCGTTATTCTGCTTGTATAGACAGTCTGCAAAGTGCAATGTACCTACACAATGGCTTCAATGTTTACTTTTTAGATTTGAAATTCAAATATATGCCTAAATATTTTTGTTCATATAAAGTAGTCAGGTTTTATTGTCGCGCTTCGACTGTGCTTCGTAGTGTAGTCGTCAATGAATACGACTGTTTAATGAGTATAATGTAGTACAACGAAAAGCTATAGGAATTATGCTCACTAATTGCGATTTTCGCTCTCCGTAGCAGCCACGTTATTAGGAATCGTGGGATACTTCGAGTTTCTTTCTATCGATGGCAAGTGACATTGTGACAGGAGTATAAAAAATGTTCACGAGAGGCGAAAAAAACCATGAAAAAATTCGGCCAAAAAACAACGAAAAAAATCTCTATATTTAAAAAAAATAACTATATCTCTATGCGCTACAGCCATTTACAATAAAAAAACGTATCAAAAATCACATAAAAAAATCTGCAAAAGACTATAAAAAAGAAGTGTAAAAAATTCATGCTGCAACCGTGTTTTCTTATCGTTCTCTGATAAGCGAGCAACAGACAGCAGTAGGCGAACGTAGTTGGGCTATTGCGCGCTTCGAGCCTCTTTTTTTTGCACAAAAATATAATGCGTCGTGTCAAAAAATGCTCACGTAAAAAATCCTCATTTTTTTTTTCAAAAATCAAACTCTGCCGAGACTTAACGCTCCTCGTCCCGGTCTGTAAAAAAGAGGACGATCGATGATTTATCCGTGAAATTGAGGCATAAAAAATTATTCTAGTACACATTTAAATATTTACTACCTAAATTCTTGCAACTGAATCCTTTAGACTCTCTGACATAATTGAATAATGCTTTTGATAAAGTTCTTGGCTAGCAGAACAGATTTCCATTGCAAAGAATTTAGGATAATTGACGATAAAAAAATAATTATTAATAACATAATGTATCTAATATTTAACGGATTATTTAAACAATTAACCATTAAGTTATGTGCCCAACTAAATATATCACATGGTTTTAGATAAACAGAAAATTTTCCACGACATCCATAAATTGACCAAACTCGTAAAATAAAATAATTACTTTCTTACTCGAAATATATTTATGCAAGTATTATCTGCTTATCTAAAATTAATATTTATTGAAATTATATTTCCATTCAAATGTGAAACAATATTGATTCCGATATTGATTTGTACTAAACTGGAAAGCTACTCGTTATTTTCAAATCGAATCGAGTCGGACAGAAATGAATCTAAATTACGAAAAAATTTTAAACCAATACTCGCAATATCGATCAACCAACAAATACCGAATAATAAAAACTTTGTTCATTCAATTCTATGTTAAGTAAATGAAAGTGCATCAAAGATGAAATTTCACATTGCAAGCACTGCGCACAAATACACTTTCTATGACGTAAGCCGATTCATCCTTAAAACTATTTCCCGGTGGAAAAAGCCATCGACAAAAGAAAAAGCTACTCGCTCGTGTTGAGGGTAAAAGAGAGAGAGAGAGAGAGAGAGAGAGAGCTACGAGCGCATGAAAGGGCTGTTATAGTATAGAGTACGTCAGAGGCGCGGTAACGAGCGGCTGGAGGCCTTTTGCCCGACGGATAACGGTATACGGATCGATCGCCGTCCGCTCTAATGCGTAGGTGAAGGTTGATCGACGCTCCGAGTCATATACATCGCATGCCGCGCGTCGCATTGCACGCCTTTAACCTACGTCCAATGCTAAATCCGTGCGAATCCAATTTTAGTTGAGTACAGCTTTCCCGATAGACGCGTTATTTGTCTTTCAACGGAGAAAAAAGTTTTTTTAAAAGCTATTTTACATGCGAATCTGTACATGTATAGCTAATGGGCTATATGAAAGAAATTTCTAAAGTTTATTGGGATGGTTTACGTCGAGTATAGAAATCGAAAATTTTCTTTTGACGTTCATAGGATGAGCGATGCAGCCGTTGACTTTTTCATACTTTTTCATTGACGTCGAATTTATCGAACATGAGTTGCACTTGTAACCCAACCCGAACCCAACCCGAACCCAACCATATATATATACAAGTGAAGCCTATATAAAGAAAAATGTGGCGATTGTTTCAACAACTGCATGTCTCGGCCTATGTTCGCCATCACTAATACTAACTTATAAACTAGTACAAGTTCAGCACGTGTTTTTCTATCCAACGAAAGACGCTCGCTAGGAAAGAAAAACTCGTCGAGAACTTAATGAATCGGTGTCGATGTGAACTGCACGGTCGTCATCCAGGCCCCGGGCTGCTAAATAAAAAACCAGCAGGTACAGGATGCGCGTATAGACGGTCGTTCTAGAGAGACGTAAATAAAGAGAGGATACGATGGGAGAGGCCGGATAGATTCGAGGTATCGTACGCACCGAAAGGCCTGAGCGGATGTCTGCTCCAGAGGTAGTTGCGCTTGACGGGGCTGAGGTAGCTGTCCCGGAGGAAGAAGGGCGTGCTGTGCTGGGCGTAGGCGGGGATGTAGGGCGCGTAGCTCGGGTACCACCAGGGATCCCTCGAGAAGGCGCTCACGGGGGCGTAGGGCGAGGGCTCGAGCATGTCGAAGAGGGGCCTGGCCCTGCCCCTCAGCAGCGAGGACGGGAATCGCGGCAGGATGTCGTCCAAGAGGTTGCCTGAGGAACAAGAGAAAAATTGCTTATTCGCATTCGATATAGTGACTTTGATTACAAGGCTTGGCTGTCGAGGCTCACCGTGAATGTCGAACAATGGCTTGGTCGATAAGGGACGGTGTCGGGATAGCAGTGGCTCCCTGCTCGGGTAGAGTTTGTCGATGTCAGCCAGACGGTTCAGATGGTCGTTCCATGCCTTGTCCGCGTCGAAGGGCTTTGCTGCGGTCACAATTGTAAAAAATCGTTACAGCCACCTTTTCACAGGTGGCAATGGCGCTTGTGCGTCTCTTTACATGGGATGGAGTTGTGCAGAATAGAGGGTGAATTAATGAGCGAGATGACAAAAATCATTTCATAATAATGGGGGGCCGGGAAAAAGTGACCGCTATACACACTCCTTTAGTTACGATACATCACTTCGTCTGTCACTTTTTCCCGGTCCAGCTGTGTGATCGGCACGCGAATCGTTAATTTTGCGCGTTTCATCGAGACAATAATTATTATTGAAAAAGAAATTCATCGCAAATCGCTGTTTTCTTTTTTTTTTGTTGCGAATTCTGAAATAATAATATATATACTTTCGATTAGTGAGCGTGCCACGAAAGTGGTGAATGGGTTTGGTCTTTTTAAACGCCGATTATACATAGTTCAAATAAAAAAATAAAAAATCTTTGCCTTTGTCTTCTCGTGGACAATTTCGTACGGTTTTAATATAAAAAGCAACATGTAACATTTCTAATTCAAGTGGTTAAACAGTCTGCTGGTTACCCATCGCGAAAATGTAGGATTTACTTTTTGTAAAAAGTTGCCACATTTTCACGAGGACGTGTTTATTATTATAGAGTATACCAATATTGTCAAACATTTTCATGTCATTTTGAATTGTGCTAAGAAAAATGAAAAAAAAAAAAAAAAAACACGTCTAGTTGTAAACAATTACTATTTTACAAAAAAGAAAGTCTCTTAATTGAAAATTGTTATTTACAATAAGACAAGAATACAAAAACATATAAACATGCTAAGGGTGTGTTAGAAAAAAGAGGATAGTGGGGTTTTGACCGTAAAAGTTTTTTGTTTTTTTTTTGTTCAAAATAAGTAAGAGTATGATGTTAACAATGACGTAAATCATAAAAAGGACGACAACATTATACGAGTACCGACATGCTGGTTTAATCGATTCATGCATCAATCAGTATTAACATCATCTCCGTAAACATTGAAATAAGTACCATTAAAAATAAAAAAACATCGTAACTTGGTATCGTAACGTCTTCTACTATACAAAAATGTAAAATAAAGAAATAAGCCGTGCGCGGGTCAATCGTAAGACTATTGAAAAAAAGACTGTTCGTCCTGACAAAAAAGTTGTTTGTTCCTGTTTATTTTTTTTGTTCGTGTCACATCGATGACCCTCAAAAAAAGACGCTGAGCTGCCACAGGAAAGATAAAATTGCACAAAAACACTCAGAGACTTGTAGAGAAAAAGCGCATACTAACCTTATTGCCAAAAAAAATCATTTTCCGAAGCAAAAATCCGAGCGAACAAAGTGTAAACTTCAAAAAAATAATTGTCTATGTCTGCGACTCCCGTCAAAATATCTGATTATCTTTAATGCAAAAATGTTTTCGGAGCTGCTCCATAAGATGCGAGGTCCGATGAGCTCTTTTTTTCGTTCTTTTTAGATTTTTCGTGTGTTATCGAGATATGGACGAAAAAAGACGGGACCAAGCGTAATTTCTTTTTATCAGTCACAGTTCGATGCACCAGAGTTGCCAATGATTTTCATAAGGTAAGATAATCTTGAGGTCGTTTTCACAGGTAACCATTTTTATTATTGCAGGGAGTTTTGTTTTGTTTTGTAGAGGCGGTTAAAAAGACTTGTGCATTATATAGATCAATTTTAAGATTTAATAAATTAAAAATGAAATAAAAATCGTTTGATAAAATAAAAATAATGAAAATATAAGATATAACTCATAATAAAATAAAAATTTCGATATTGCGAATCAAATGAAAAAACGTTCTTATCCCAAAGTCTTTTTATCAGGTGAGTAAAAGGTTATTGAAGAAACATTTATATTTACACATTTTTTGCACAATTGGAGAAACGGAATCATATATATTCGGTCAAACACTGAGATTTTATTTGTATGGGGAACAGAAACTGTATACAGGGTTGGTATTAAAGAAAAACAAACATGCCATCTTCTGAAAAAGACAGAAATTTTCGAAAAGCCAACTTGTTTGAAAAATTATTAAATCTAAGCGCAATCCAGCAGCTTTTACTGAATTTGGTTTAACAAAAAAAAAAAAGAAAAACAATATGCTCATATCTCTGTTAGTAAGATGCTTTTTGCATTCTTGCGCATTGAAAAAGTTGGCAAACTCGTGAAGCCGAATAAAATGTTGAAGCGTGTAAAGAGAAGAAGAAATTAATTGAGAGCTTTCGATTTTTCAGCGTCGTCCTCGTAATGTACAGCCGTTAGTAAATTTGTACTTAGCAATCGAGATCAGCTTTTAAGTTGTAAAATTTTAAGAATCTACTGTGGCCATGAGAATTAGTTATTTATTAAAAAAACTGCTATTTGTTAAAAGTTTATTCATTGCAATGATGATGATGATCATAAAGATTATGTATTGACAAATATTTCCTATAATATTTAAATTTTGCAAATTTTTTCTAATGCTATTCGATTTCCTCCTGATCCACCACTTTTCGCGGTTGCTCTTAACAAAGATAAAATTTGGTTGTAATACACTTTTATAAACTAATTAAACGGAACAATATTTGTTATTAAACAATTTAGATTCGTTTAGTGAAGCTATTTTCTAGCTGTATTCAAACGAATTTGAAAAAGATAAAAATTTGTTTGCAAAATATGTAATTCAAGTTGTGTGTGAGTGAGAAAAAATAGGAATCGAGGATCCGACGACGCCTTCATCGAAAAACCGAAAGCAGGAGTCAAATCCTTGGGATCGAATGAACGTTGATTTACTGAATCGCGTTGTGTAATTTCTAGCTTTTTCAAGTTTAGTGGCCATGTTCCATTTTGGATATTTTTTTTACCTAAACTGTTTAATAATATTAATAATATTATACTAGGTATTGTTAACATTCGTTCCATTTTTCTTTCATACATTGTTTCTTAAAAAAAAAGAAACGAAATCAAATTAAAGTGTCAGACTGATGTAAGATTAACTGCATAACAAAAGAGAAAAAAAAAAGAGAAAAGAACGAGTATAACAAAGTCTTAAATATATAACGCAACAGATTGGTTTTAAAACTTGTGTGTTTTTCATGTGTATATAAATTGTGAATATATATTATAAAGCTATGGATAACGTTGTAGCGATTTATAGCTTCAATTCAATGTTTCTTCGTCAGCCATTTTTTCTTCGGTCTTCAAGGATAATACTCGAATTTAGCGAACGAAATCGGCGAAGATACATAACGAGCAACGAGAGATGGATCGATCGAGACGTCTATCTTTCTAAGCTGCCGCCGCCACCAACACTGTAAGATTCAACCAGGTATTTGTTTTTTTTTTTTTTCAGAAAGCCTTGAATAATATGTCTGTGTGCATAGCTCGATTTAGATGAGCGAAACAAAGAAGTGCAACAATTCACCCAACCACAAGGTTTTGATTTTTCTTTACTAATCTCGCATGTCGCACGATGATAACACAGAGCTGGAGCTTTTTGTCTCTGGCAAAAAGTTAGTGGGGGGTGTGGAGGTTGAGATAACGGTTATGGTCGTGTGTACAGATAGAATTTGGAAAACAATAAATTCACTCAGAAATTTATAAAAGAATAATTTATTTTGTCATGGTATAAGCTAGATAGTATAACAAAACGTTCGTATTCTCATTTGATTCGTTCGCGGGTAACAATCCGGGAAAATTCTCTTGTCGAAACTAACTTTCATTGAGAATCGTTTATCCGACGAGGATCTCTTAGAAAAGAAAAGTTTAATACTGCGATACAAAAGAATAATTTTCTCTACTAAGAATGTCGTCGCGATAAAGTCTGGTCCCTTGGAACACAAAGAACACCGATGAACCTTAGTTCCAGCAAGAGAATTTGCGACTACGGGGTTAATTATACCAGTCCGCCATCGATTGCGAGACGATACATTTATATATATATATACAAGATACAGTCGCGCAATCGTCGCGGACTGTAAAGCTAAATTTTAGCAACTCGATCGCGCGATAATGCTCCTAGAACAAAAGCATTACAGTGAATTAAGAAGCGGTAATCACAAAAAGTTCGATTAGAAAGGGGGTCGCGACGATTCGCTGATCGCCGACCCGAGAGTCAGGTTCCCTTCGGCAAAGATGCACAACTATATCGAACAGCAAAAGATGTGCGAGGTATTGAGATAGAGAGAGAGAGAGAGAGAAAAAGAAAAAAAGGGGTTTGGGGGTCGGGGTCGGGGTTTGCGGTGGGAACGGGTCAATCAGTAGTTGACCCGGTTTTTAATGATATGGCAGCGTATGACCGTCGGCCCGATCAAGATCCTCTCCGCGCGGACCCACTTGCGTGTGATCTGCTGCCTTCGGAGGTCGCTCAGGTTAGCGAGGCGATTGATTAGCGTCCATTGGGAGGGTAGGATGCCTGGAAATACAAAAATCAAAGAAGACCACAATGGGCGCATGCTTGTGTTGGGTGTTTATTTTTGTCTTTTTTTTTTTCACGATGAGACAGAGATTTGGGGGTGGGGGGAGCAATATAATGGCACGAGATAACAAATAGAGCGATAGAAGCGAAGCCTTTTTGCGTTTAGATCGTTTATTGCTTTGTTTTATTGTTTCTTTTTGGTTTACCTTTGAGATCTAAATATGCCGGGCGGTCCGACGTATTGGACCTATGGTTCAGAAATTAAAATTGGCTTTAAAATCTTGCTATAGCGATATGTCGATTTGAAATTTGTGTACTATTGAGCTCGATAATTATAAGCGTTTGATGAGAGACATGTGGTTTGAAGGTGAGTTTGAGATTGAAAAAAAAAGAGAGAGAGTTTTTGTAGCCGAACATTGGCCGAGCGACGAACGAAAGAAAATGGAACGCAGACTTTCTGAAATGATTGACGAAAGGAGGCGACGATGGCTTATGCACAGATTGAATGACGCCGATGGCGATGATTGATGAGAAAGATCTTGGAAATGCATTTCTGTTCTTCTATATGGTTTTTTTTCTTTTTCGTCTTATTTTTAATCAATTAAGAGACTTGCGTGAATTTTGAATAAATTGAAATTTGGCTTGAGCTGCTGTTTTATTATAAATCAAAATTGAATAGAGCAGTGATATTCAGGAAAACTTGGCACTCGAACTTTTGGAATAATTAATATTATACTTAACATCTAGAGACCATAATGCAATATAAAATAAAAATAAAACTGTATTCTGATTCGCGCGATGAAGGCAAGGCGACGAATCCTCTTATGCATAAAAAATAAAAATCGAATAAAATAATAAAAAAAGTCAGAGACAAACGTAAAATAAATGAAAAAAAAGTTTTAGTCTAACTTTGATAGCTCACTTTATTATCGAAGATGTTCGTTGAAAGGATAACGTATTATGCAGATATGATACATAGTTCCGTACTACCTTTAAATTCTGACAAAGTATATTATGAGCGACACTCACACGCGTTTTGCGTGCGTGCATTTCGTGGTAAATCATTTCGTGCTTATATTACAGGTGTGTGTATATTATATATATATTTATCTATAATAACGTGCAGTCAATTGAAGTTAAGACAAGGACGACTTATACATGATATTGGGAAACAAGTTACAAGTTTGTTATAATTAGTGACGTTTTATGCACTGATCGATGTCATGTGGCACAAGGTGAATGCATTCACTAATTTACCGGGTGTCAATAGTATATGATTGTGAATCGAAATGATGGATAAATCGTGTCACTATTTATTCTGTGTCCCTTGTTTCGTCTTTGTTTTTGATAAAAACTGTGCAAGATGTGCGTTACGGATGTAAATATACGAAAAGTAGGTCCCGTGCCTTCGGCTTCTGATCGCGAGCTCCTCTTATTTTATACATTTTTTTGGTGGTCTATACAAAAATAGCGATATAACTAAAGGGTCTCATAACAAAACTATGGTTAAATAAACGTAGTGAGATAACTTAGAGATACACGTAAATAAATAAATAATCTTTTTTTTTTACTCAGTTTTTTCTCACCCGTACAATCAGAAGCCGAAGGCACTCGTCGAGGTTACATAAATGACAGCTTAAAGTCTAGAATAAAATTACGTGCACGGTGTAATGTGCATATACTTCTCGCGTTAGCTTTTCAGAATTTGAGCGTCGAAATAATAATAATAATAATAATAATAAT